>JAUZSX010000050.1:3374037-3385489 GCA_034780655.1 Idiosepius hallami
GCCATTTCCTGATTCAGTAATGCAAAAATACCCTAAATCATTTGTAGAAATCTAGACAACATTCAAGAAATAAAAAAATTGTTGCTCAGTGTTATATATACGGTCAAGTTGCGTTGGAGAAACCAGTTCCCGACAGATCACCGAAGGTAAGCAACGTCGAGCCTAGTCAGTAGTTAGATGGGTGACCATTTAGAAATACCAGCTACTGTATCATGCGCCGGGGCGGGAAATATCCAGGTTAGTGACTTGAGGCGCAGTTAAACCACTCGGTTGATATACCCTTAGTCTTTGGTTAGACAAGCATCTATACATGCGGCTGGGGACTGCTTGTGAAGTTCAAATTCCCATGAGACTCATCATTGAACCATGTGTGTTTGGTGGTTAAGCCAGCTAAACCTGCATGGGTTAGTATGCCGACACACATACACACATACACATACATGGATTACATAGTGCATATAAAAACAAAAGCCAAGTACAAAAGAACGTTCACTTAAAGTGATCATTTTCGGCATTAAATGGCCTAAAATTGTCTGTATTATTTGTTCGAGTACAAACCCAAGTTAGGTACGAGGCCATTTTTTACGGGCTCAATATATCCCTGGGCTTTTGTAATCAGTGTTTTTGGCTTTGATCTAGTTGAGTTATTCTCCCGAATTAACGAGCCCCATCTGCCAGAGGCACCTTAAGGTAAAGGCAATTGTCTTAAATGGGATTGGAACTTGCGTAATACGATTCAAGAGTCCAAGCTTTTACCAATGCTCCCGCTTCGCTGCCTATGAATAATAATAATGATAATAATAATATATTATATTTACTTGGTGAGCACCAACCCAAGTTTGGCACAAGGCCATTTTTACGTGCTCTAACCCGGGATTTTTACATTCAGTGTTACCCTTCCCCTAGATGAGATGCTCTCCCGAGTTAACGAGGCCCATCTACCCGTGGCTGCTAAAGTGAATGTAATGGTTTTGACTGGGATTTGAACTCGCGTAATACGATTCCAGAGCCCGGGCTTTTACCAATGCTCCACCGTCGCTGCTGAAAGATCATATATACATACATACATACATATACAAATATATATATCGAGAGACAGAGAGATAGATAGAAAGAGAGATGGATTGATAGGTGTATATTTCAAGTGTAATATTGATTTTCTAGTTAATTCAAATAACTAATTTGGTATTTTTTTTTGAATTACTAGAGATCTGTGAAGCCAAGCAGCCTTGCGGACCCCCCTAGGCAATTAAGGGGTCAGCGGGGGCCCTAAGCACAGCCCTGGGGTCTTCTTTTAGCACAGTTATTCTTTTATGCCATTTTCCTTTGATAGGGCCGTCTTTGGGCTCCCCCGCAGACCCGCAATTCTCCCCAAGGCTCCTTGGCTTCACAGATCTTTAGTAATTCAAAACATTACCAAATTGGTTAGAATTGACTTAAATTTGTTTTTACGAGAAAGAGTCGCTAGTCCTATGCTCCTATTTGGAGGACCTTTTGTGGGCTTTTGAAATCAGTGTTTCCCTTCACCTAGATGAGCTACTCACCCGAGTTAACGATTCCCATCTGTCCGAGGCGGCTAGAGGTAGATGCAATGGTTTTGGCTGGGATTTGAACTCGCTTAATACGATTCCATAGTCCGAGCTTTTACCAATGGCCCACCTCGCCGCCTCCTTGAACTTGGGCACTCAATGATAAAACTGACCGTCCAGACCACTTAGCTCAAGCGTAGAATCTGTTTTAGAAAAGTAAATAAGAGATTTTATTTGAATTTTTTAAGAATTTATTGCTTTGGGGCGGGGTTGGTCGTTTTTTATTTATTCATTGCCCAACTGCTCCATTTGTTCGTTTGCAATAAATGAATTTCAATAAAATTTTTCAGATGTACAAAACGAGTAACACGGCCTTCTGATTAACGTATACACTTTGTTAAAAAGGCCGGATGTAACCACCCTTTCTTACCTTCTTGATTTTTCTCGTTCTGTGCCATTTGCGTTGGATTTCAATCAATTTCGCTGAATGTCAACACACAGACGCATAATCTATTTCAATGGGCTTTTTTCCAAAAACTATTTATTGTAAGTTCGTTGTGCATCGTATATCAACCTTTTTAACGTTATTCAATTCCGATAACAATCGTTTTGTTTTGTCCACACGTAGTTTTTGGAATAACAAAATGTGCACTTTTAAAATGGTTGGAGGGATAGTGGGTATTCATACTTTCTCCAAGGATATTAGTCCAATTTTAAACGCAGTTGCCACGACTAGGATTCGAACTCGCATATTACGATTTCGACTGTCTATCCACGAGGAATAGTGGACTTGGACTTCCACTGGTTTTGCATGAATGAGGTACATTTTCTAAATTTTATATTTTAAACTGATCAAGATTAATATTTTTCAGTGAACTCGGACGCTACAAGTGATGTGACAAAGCTAATTGCAAAAAAATAAAAATAAGAGTTTTTGATAGAAATGTGTTAGAAAATACTTCTTATCCCACCTTATTTTAAATAATACTGAAATTTTATACTAGACAAAACAGAATATTTCAGATGTTTGCTCAATAAGAAGTTGTCGAAAATAATTTACTTTATTATAAAAGAATAGTTTTTTTACATATGATATTTTTTTAATAACTTCATTCTGTTAACGAATTGGTTCGCTTTAAATGGCATTATTCTTTTTTGACTAGTTTATTCCAATTATTGACACATGTAAAGGAAATATTCGATCTGATTAGACAATATTGAATACAGTATATTATTTTGGTATGATTATTGAGACAATTGAGGTAGTCCTCTCCCTATTTTTTAACAAAAGTGGTCGCAATTCGGGAAATCTTATAATTAAAATAAAAAAGTAGTCCACTTGCAAATATCAATCTCAGGTAGGAATATAATTCAAAGAGAAAGTTGCAGTAGCAATAATCCCAGGAAAAGAGTAGTAGTATTGGTAGCAGTAGCAAAGACAATAATAATAATAATTGAACAAATATTAAGTCCACGAAAAGAGTTATTTCTGTCAGCAAGACAATCAGAAATTAATTGGAGATTTTAGCTTGTGTCAAGGAGATTACATAACGAAATTTATACCAATTTCTGTTTGCTAATTGGTTGGTTTATTCCCCCTTCCGCCCCAGGGTATCAAATGAATAGTCCAAATGATTGCAGTTTACAGTTTTAGAACAAAAATATTGCAATAACAACAATTCTTTAAAATCCCTTTGTGTTTTTCTTTTTTAATTGCTAATTCAATTACAAATATTGTATTGTTTCAGGCTGGTTCCTTCCCGGTTGCTTTCCCTAGGATAAAGCTATTTCCAGATGGTATCAAAAGCTTCTTCCAGAAAATGTCACAGGCATGCGTTGGCTGCCCTCATTACATTAACTGTTGGCTCATTTTTCCTTCACCTCCTCAATAACAGCACGCCATATCGCCTCGAAAGTCATGGATACTTGGAATCAATCCGAGAAACCTATAGTTATTACCGTCGGAACGGGCAACGTGTCAACCCGCTTAACTTCTCCTACCCTATACCTGGTGCGGACATCTGTCGGGATGGAGCTCCCTTCTTCATCATCCTGGTCATATCCTTGCACACAAGACGAGCAGAACGAGATGCTATCCGATCCACATGGGGAAGCATTTCCCGCGGTAAGCATTGGCCACGGGGACCCGCCGGAAGCTTGCCTCCAGACACGCCTCCAAATCTCATCACAAAAGTCGTCTTCCTGTTCGGGAAACACTCCAACGACGCATACAATCGAGACTTACTTCACGAAAGTGCTCAGTACAACGATGTCGTACAAGCAAACTTTACCGAAAATTACCGAAATCTGACACTGAAAGTACTCGTAGGACTAAAATGGGCCCTAACGCACTGTGCAGACGCAGAATTCATCCTCAAAGTCGATGATGACACATTTGTTAATGTTCCAATGATGGTTGACTATGCGATTTCCAGGGATTACTGGGAAAAGATTATAATGGGATTTATTAATCATAAACCGTTTCCTTTTCGATATTATACAAAATGGCAAGTCAGCTGGGAAGAATATCCATATTTTCGATATCCTTCTTATGTTTCTGGAAATATTTACTTGTTACTTTCACTGACGGCACGCGATTTGGTTGAAGTGGCTGAATATCTTCCTTATGTACCAAGGGAAGATGTATACGTTACTGGTATTCTAGCCGAGGTGGTCCAAGTCAAGCATCACTCTATACCGCGTAAATTATACGATCAAAAGGAACGGGCCACAGTGTGTGAATTAGCAACCAATAAACGCTTTGCAAGTCACTCAATCACGGTACCGTTGCATTACAATGTGTGGAGGGCTATGTTGGATAAAACATGTCGAGGTGCAGAAAAACTTATGAAAAATTAAATGAAAACAGAACGAGAAATTATTTGGTTCTTTTCTTCGATTTAAATGGAAATAATGTCTTTATTTTACGCATCCCTTTTTTAAAGACCTATCGCAAAACAATATAACAATTTACACAAAAAAAAATGACTAAAGGGAAATTGACGAAATATTATTTTTAATATTAACAAATATATGTGGATCAAACGAGAACACTAATGCTATAAATAGCACCATTATTTATAATAGTTAAAGATTGATGATGCAAATTCAAAATGGCCGAATCTTTGGAAAAATTCTAGTTTGAATAAAAAAAACAAAAAAACTTTAAATCTTTAAAGTAAATTTCTTTTTGATTCAAATTGGAATTTGTTTCTCCACCAAAATTTTCTTTTTATCAAAATTATTAAACTTTCATGCATAAAATATTCTTTTGGAACTTTTTATTATTAAATTTTATTATATATGATATTCTTTTAAACATTTCTTATAAAATTATTTCAATCAATATCAATTTTGTAATTTATATTTTATCTATTTACCCATATATTTTCACGGATTTATGATAGGAAAAATTTATATTTATTAGATTAACTGACCACAGTAAATATTGTAGTTCAGATTTTACGCAAAGATTAATATCCGGTTGTTTTGTTACAAATTGATAGACCCCAAATCTTTTTCATAATTTGAGATTTGTATTTGATAACGAAATGTGTTTTCAGTTTCTAAATCATAACAATTTATGTATGTATATTAATAGACAGATTATAACGAAAAGTATATAATCGTTATAAAGAAAACTAATTCAGACATTCTAGCAAGAAAATCATTTATAATAATAACAATAATAATAATTATTATTATTGTTATTATTATTATTATCATTATTACTATTATTATTACTAATTGAGTAACTCTGTGTAGTAGTCTTCCCACCCACCCTGCTTACACCAAATATATACAATTTTTGTATTCTTAAATACTTTCATACTATATTTTCAGTGGTCTATTTTGTTTTCTCTTCCCATTACTTTTCTTTTTAAACCATCTCTATATATTGGCTGCTTATTTCTCCATTTTATTAAAAAATATTAAACCTTATTAAACATTCATATAAAATCTATTTTTATTGGGTAAAAATCAAAATAACAAGGAACGGACTGAGAAATATTCAATGAATTAAACTGAAAAAAACTAAAATACTCATTTATGTCCCAAATGTCTGATTTCATAATCCTTTCCCCAACAAAAAATCGTTTGAGTGAATTAATGCTAAAAGACCAACTCACAGTGTGAGTGTAATAATCGCGCAAATACGAGTTTCTCCCTCTCCCATTGAAGAAATTCAAAGTCTTCTGACATGCACAGCAAGGACAAGATTAATAAAACAGGTCTTTTTACAGCCATTCTCAATTCCCGGTGGTTCTGCTGTTTTTGGTTGCTCAAAAGAGTTAACTAACTAGTAATTATTAATTTTTTCCAATGCTGGTTGTTACAAAGTTTGTTTTTTCCTTTACTTCCAAACCCTAAACTATACAAATTTAAAAAGTTTTTTTTTATTACTCTCGCGCGCTCACTACACACACCTGAATGCATACAACAAAAGCAGAGACACATACACATTTAATTAAAATAATAAATAAAATCAGGGTTGTTATTGTGCATCTTACTTAATGATTGTAATTTTTTTTAAAGTAAGATGCACGTAAGCTCGGGGATTTTTACGAACTTTTGGCCCCATTACAAAGGAGCTTGTGAGAAAACAAGAAAAAACCCAACGGAAGATCATAAAAAGAAGAACAATGACCATCTTCAATAAAACATGAATATGTATATATATATATATATATAGTCATACAAAAAAGTAGTCTGATCACCGAATCAATTAACGTATATTTCTCCTACTATTTTTGTCAATGAACAGTCCCACCCACTGTTAGCCACTTAGCGACGCAAAATGCACCTTGCGGCCCCTTTACTCTAAAAAGGCAAGATGCACCCCCTCAACATACTACAGCCTTCGACAATAGAGAGAGAGAGAGAGAGAAAGAGAGGGAGAAGAGAGAGAGAGAGAGAGAGAGAGAGAGAGAGAGAGAGAGAGAGAGAGAGAGAGAGAGAGATGGATATAGGGATAGAGTGGAGTAGGAATTCTGGAATAGTCAAGTATATGACCTAAGTCATCTGAGTTTCTGGAAGAGAAAAAGAAAGACAATATACAAAGATGTAGGACTAAGTAGTATAAAAAAAGAACCATACTTTTTGTTCCCTCTGTGACACTGCGACATTCTCTTTGATTTCCCCACCAGAACTATTGCACCCTCCTTTCATAATTAGTGCGTGCTATCGCTTTACATCATTTTTACAAAAAATCATTTTGAAAAAAAAAAAAGAAATCAATTAAAATATAATGAATTATTTAGTTAACTTGACCTTTTTATTGGTTTTAAAAGAAAAGAACAAAGTGAAGTAAAACAAAATTGAATATTCAAAAAGAGAAAGCAAAAAGAATTTTTTATAGTAAAAATTAAAAAATAAAGGATTTATAAAATATAATAAAACAAATAATATATAGATTGAACCTTGTAATGTGTATAACATTGGTTTGTTATAATAATGTATAATGAGTTTTTAGTTTTAATTGATATATAGCTTTAACGTATTTACATAGGAGGAGAATAAAACATGCGTGTTTATACATTTACGTCTTGTTGTCCAGTACAATATGTATTAAGGCAATTTACATCTATATTCACATACCATGAGTTACTCGTTACGCGCATGAAAGCAGTTAGTTCTATAACACTCGCAAATAAATTAATATTTATTAATAACGGATTATCTTAAAGATGTTTTGACTTCAATCAAAATATGGTATATAACCGTATTTTTGTTTTATTTACATTTATTTTTTAAATAAAAAGACGTGCAATTAAAGCGAAAGCGTCTGCAATGATTTATTGCAGATTTTTCCCTTTCTTCGTAGAGCTTTGGAAATGAAAATAATGCAATTGCACCCTTTGACACTTCTTTTTGTGAACACCCGATATAAATGTATTTTAAAACAATTCAGCAAGAGTTTCTTTAAACATTCAAAATTCTCCCCCCCCTAATGTAATGTAATAATAAAAAAGAAGTGAAAACGAGGAAAAGTTTACAAATTGACTGTCAATTATTTTTGGGTAAATGTTGTGATGAATGACGTAACATATAAATGAAAGACTGAATCGTCATATTTATGAATGAAGAAGCAGAAATCATATGACCGAAAAAGTTGGCAAATGATTCGTTGGAATGCCAAAGAACGAAAAAGAACAAATGGAATGTTACTGATACTTTATATATACCGATACATTATTAAAAGATTAAGAGAAGAAGAGTACCGAAAACGATGGAGTAAGTAAGTATTAACAAGAAGTGTGTCGGGCAGGCGTCACACGGACAGCTTTGTTATAAAAAGATTTTCGTCAACAAGGGAAGTAGAGAAGAAATACTAAGAACTCAATGGCCACAATTAACCCTTTAAACCCTAAGGAAGCGATATATCGGCCCTGGCGACTTAAGGCAAAAGAAGACACAGATACACACAACGATATTTCAACCTCCACCTTTGGACTTTGACTTAGCAATATTACCAAGTAGTCACTCAGAGCCATTCTATAAAAAAAACATATCAGGGTCGAAATGTCAGTGTGTTGTTTTTTGCCTTTCTTTACCAAGGCCGATATACCGGCCCCTTAGGGTCGAAAGTGTTAATTTGATATGCGATTACAAAATCCTAAGATT
The DNA here is from genome assembly GCA_034780655.1 of Idiosepius hallami. Taxonomy (NCBI): domain Eukaryota; kingdom Metazoa; phylum Mollusca; class Cephalopoda; family Idiosepiidae; genus Idiosepius; species Idiosepius hallami. The sequence continues at coordinate 3,382,191 of JAUZSX010000050.1, forward strand.
ATTAGCTACCCCACAAAAAAAATTAACATTAAATTTGATAAAAAACAAATTATATTTCATTTTGATAAAATTGTTTCTACACTACGTTTTGGCCTTGTGTACCTCAGGTCATCTCATCGAGACCCAGCATCTCTATCTGAAGTTACGGTTAAAAACACCTGAAGACGGCCTGAGGTACACTAGTCCAAAAACGTAGTGTAGAAAAATGAACAAATTCTAACATGAGAACAAAAGTCCGAATAATAAAGTTAATTCCTAAATTGGGAATTTTTAATTTGATATGCGATTTACAAAATCCCAAGTAACCCCACAAAAAAAATTAACATTAAATTCGATAAAAATATATATATATATATATTTTATTTTGATAAATTTGTTTGAAAATAATAATTTTACAGCCCAAAGCATTTTTAGAAGAGCTTTTACATCATAAACAGCCACACTTAATAACTTTAATAACCTTTTAGTCTAAATTACTCTCGAAACATATTTCAACAGACTATTTCTCATCTGTAAATTTTTAATTTTGATATGCCATTAAGAAATCAATAAATCAATTAATCTATCGTTCGATCAACGAATTCTAGTTTTATTTCAAACATATTCAATCATCTTGGGCAGCGACGGTGGAGCATTGGTAAAAGCTCGGGCTCTGGAATCGTATTACACAACTTCAAATCTCAGCTAAAACCATCACATTCACCTTTTGCTGCCTTGGGCAGATGGAGCTCGTTAACTCGGTAGACCAACTCATCTAGGTGAAGGGTAACACTGAATTTAAAAAGCCCAGGTATATAGGGCACGTAACAAACAACAAACATCAGCGAAGTATTTAAAAAATCAAAACCTCACCAAATTATACAATACTTGAAAGAAGCAAAACTCTTCAAACTTCTCTAAACAACAAATATCAGCGAATAAACAGACTAAATGGTCCGTAGAGTGGTTCAGTTCCATTTTTTTCGTTTTCTTTTTCATTTCTTTCTTTCTTTCTTTCTTCCTTTGTAGAGTTCATTTTATTGTTATATTGTTGTGAGAGAAAGAATTGGATGAGAAAAAAAAAGACCTAAATGAGAAATAAACAGACTAAATGGTCCGTAGAGTGGTTCAGTTCTATTTTTTAAACAACCCAAAAATTCATTTCTCTCCTGCATTAATACCATTATTTATTTTTTGGAATAATGAGAAAGATTCTCTATAGTGTAAAAATTTAATGAAGCACTGAAAGGCATTTGAAAAAGAAAACATCTGAAGCAGAAGAATTATAATTTGTTGGTAGATATGCCGATCGCACAGTTTGGTATGATTCTGACTGCAAAAACAAAAGATAATTAGAGAAGTTGAATAAAATCTGCAATGGCCATACTTAGGGCCCCACAGACAGCGCAAATGCAGTGTTAGGGCAGGTTGATTTGCAACTTTTTTTAGAAAATCAACAAGGCACTGGAGGTGATAGTTGGGGTTTGAGGTGTTAAGAACTCACACAAAAAATTAAATTCATATCTTTAAAAGAAAACTGAGGATTTCATTTTAAACATAGTGCAAAAAAAATGCTCATAAATGCTTAATTTTCATAGCATTTTAATAGAAACTAACTATGAAATTTCACTATTTTAGTAATAAATTCAGTTAAAATTGATATTTTTATATGAAATACTCTGAAATGAAAATAAATATATGACTTATAATTTTAATTATGAATCATCACTTGCAAAATGTATTTGTCAATCACAGAAAAACTTTGAATTGTTGCAATTTTTCAACTTTTAAACTAATTTCCTCAAACGTAGGAAAGGATTTGAAAAAAATATTTGGTGGGGATATTCTTTATGACAAATTCTAACTATCATCTCCATCGCCTTCTTCGGATTCCAAAATCGACCTGCCCTAATGTGGGGTGGGGGCGTAAGCTCCTTAGGGGCTGCAAGGCTCTTTGGCTTCCCAGATCTCTTGTAATGCAAAAATAATTATAAAAATAATTTTAGGATTGATTAAAAAATCATTATTACATTTATATGTTGAAATATACATCTTTCAATCTATCTTTCTGTCTCTCTTTTATATTATATTTACTTAGTGAGCACCAACCCAAGTTTGGCGCAAGGCCATTTTTACGTGCTCTTACCCAGGCTTTTTGCATTCAGTGTTACCCTTCACTTAAATGAGCTGCTCTTCAGAGTTAACAAGCCCAATCTGCCCGAGGCAGCTAAAGGTGAATGCAATGGTTTTTGACTGGGATTTGAACTCACATAGTATGATTCCAGAGCCCCAGCTTTTACCAATGTTCCAACTTCGCTGTCATATATTTGCATATGTATGTATATATAGCCTTTGATGGGCAGCGACAGTGGAGCATTGGTAAAATTTCGGAGTCTGGAATCATCCTACGTGAGTTCAAATCCCAGTCAAATCCATTACTTTAACTCCAGCAACCTTGGGCAGATTGGGCTCAGTAACTCGGTAGAGTATCTCATCTAGGTGAAGGGTAACACCAAATGTAAAAAGCCCAGGTAAGAGCACATAAAAATGGCCTTGTGTCAAACTTGGGTTGGTGCTCACCAAGTAAATATAATATATAGCCTTTGATCGAATCCTATTGTAGGTTATTGGGTGCAAGTTGCCAGTTTTGGAGTAAAGGGGCCGCAAGGCGCATTCTGTGTTGGAACCACTTTGTGGCTAAGCACGGCACTGATAATGTCTGGGATACAAGCTTGACAAAAGGGACAAAATTGAATGTCTGCGAAGACAGTTTCGTCATTTCCTTTTTCTTCTTCTCCTTTCCTTTTTCACAGCGTGTAAGCAGCGGAGTTCTGCAGAAGGTTCCAGGCGTCTTTCTCAAAGACAATGATATACATGACATGTTGAGTCAAAAGAAAACTTTTAATTTCTTTCTTTTTTTTCTCTTTCTTTTTTTCTTTCTTTTTTTCTTTCTTTTTTTTCTTTTTTTTTTCTCTTTCTTTTTTTCTCTTTCTTTTTTTTTTCTTTCTTTTTCTTTTTTTTCTTTCTTTTTCTTTTCTTTTTTTCTTTCTTTTTTTTCTTTCTTTTTATTTCTTTTTCTTTTTTTTCTTTCTCTTTCTTTTTTATTCTCTTTCTTTTTTCTTTCTTTTTTTTTCTTTTTTTTCTCTTTCTTTTTTTCTTTCTTTTTCTTTTTTTCTTTCTTTTTCTTTTTTTTCTCTTTCTTTTTTTCTTTATTTTTTCTTTCTTTTTATTTCTTTTTCTTTTTTTCTTTCTCTTTCTTTTTATTCTCTTTCTTTTTTATTTTTTTTCTTTCTTTTTTTTTTTTTCTCTTTCTTTTTTTC
>JAUZSX010000050.1:3402660-3426976 GCA_034780655.1 Idiosepius hallami
CACACACTCACATATATATATGTATGTATGTGTGTGTGTGTGTGTGTGTATGTATGTGTTGTGTGTATGTGTAAAGAGAGACAGAAACAGAGGGAGACAGTTTATAAAATATTGAGTATGAAACAATGCTTTTATGTATATTTTTTACTTGATGAAAATTACAATTTTAGTATGCATGTGTAATATGTATGAAGAATAAAAAGATTTAAGAAAATCAGGTCCCATTTTAAAAGTTGTTTCTATAATTTTTTTTCTAGGATTCAAAAGCACAACTCAGTATATATAAAAATTTGATATAATCATAGAAGAACCTAATAATTTTTAATTAGAATGTTTAGCCAGCTTCCTAACTAAACTATCAGTGATTATACTCTTAGTAATAAGGGTCGATTGATTGATTTGTTTTACAGCAAACCAACTCTTTATGAGTCATTTAATGCCAGAATATTAGTTGTTGCAGTAAGATTGGTGGAAATTAAAACCTACTTGGATGATAATTATAATAAGAGAATCCTCAAAATAATGAAAAAAATTAGAATTTAATGTCTTTTAATGTCTAATTATAAAATAAACTCACATTTATGAAGCATCTTTTGTTTTGTATACATTTTTGTAGATAAATAATAAGTTTTCACACCAGATATATGAAATGCTAATAGACCTGTTCACACTATTGGTTTAGTAATATTAGACTATGTTAATGTTAAGGGGTATGAGTTAAACTTATAAGATTATAAATCACTAAAAGTATTGGTCAGCTTTAGTTGAGCACCGGTGACTAGCCACAAAGGTAAGGAAGCCTATTATATAGTCAATGCTTTTTTTTTATACTAAATTTATTTCAAATGCTTTCTTACACTAACTTCATTTGCAAAGTTTTTCTCAAAGGTAGTTAAGGAAGCCTATCATATAGAAAGGTAGTTCCATACATATGCAAATTTTAGTAGTCTGAAGCATTTTTTTCTTTTTTATTTTAAATAATTATTGAAGTTTCTATTTTTCTAAAGAGCTCTATGTATAAACCTATTTTTTGTTTTTAAATAGCTATTGTGGTTTTATTTTCTAAAGAGATAAAAGATGTAGGGTCTCATACAACCACAACAATCTGTCTTCCATAAATAAAAAAAAAATTGGATAAGTTTCATAAATAAATGTTGACTGTACATTGATCATAATAAAGGAAGATAAAACTCTTCGACATGGTAGGATTCATAATCTCCACCACACCAGGCCCCTCATCATTTTCGTACATCTTTATTTCCAGACTCCAAACTTATTTCTAGGATTTTCTCTTATTTCAACAAATCAGAACCACTTTTTTCTTAAACCTATCTTTCTCCCTTCCTTTTTTTTTCTCTCCACTTTTCCAGTCATCTCCGCTTCAAGTTTATCTTGTGTTTTTATTTTCTCTTCAAATTATGGCTCCTGACTCCGACGGAATGCCTTATTTTGCTTCCTCACATCGCGTACATCTTCGTATGTATGCTGACGTAGCACTCTCTCACGCACCTCCTCAGCTGGATTTGTAGCCGAGGACGTGGATGGATTTTGATGTTGCGACCTATCCACCTCTTCATAGTCATGCCGGCGGCGGGCCTTGTTCTGACGAAGAGCAGCTGCTTTACGCTGTGCATCTTCAACTGTCTCGTAGTTGGGATCATATTCACTGTCATTTTCACTGCCTCCGCCATCACGCATGACTTGATACTCGGGTTCCAGCTTAGGAGATGTGACGATAGAGCTTCGACTGGAGGTAGAAGGAGTCTCTTTACTCGATGAAGGTGAAATAGGCATTGAACAATCAGGTAATTTAGACGTAAGAGATGTTGACATGATATTTGTGGGGACATGCTTTTTGGAGCCTTTGGGGTTAAGTGTCATGGAATGTGACGATGATGATGGCATTGGTTCTGAAGGGTCAATAAGGATTAGTCCCCTTTGGGCGGACATTGCCAACTGTGGCATGTTGCGCGATGAAGGAACATCGTAATGCGCCTGTGAGAAGTCAATTGGAAATGTACGTCGCTTGTTTACCACAGCATAGTCATGTTGGATTTCAGCAATGATAGGAATAAAGTCACCTCCAGATCGTCGAAAATCTCCTCCATGAGGATTTTGTTTTGTCACAGTGCGCAGAGAATCTAAAGATGGAGGAATGGGTGCAGCTTCTGGATGACCACCTGGGTGGAAAAGAAAAAAATAATATGTCATTGAATATAAAAAAAAGAAGTTAAAAACCATCATAAACAATTGTAAACTGATTTCAAAATGTCCTATTGGCATCCTTAAAGGTTAACATTTATCATCACAAGATATAAATCATAATTCAGCAAATGATCCAACCCCAATCAAGAATCCATTAGAAAAACTCAACTGAAACTTGATTGGGGTGGGATCATAAAATATTATATGTACTTGGTGAGAACCAACCCAAGTTTGGCACAAGGCGATTTTTACGTGCTCTTACCCGGGTTTTTTGCATTCAGTGTTATACTTCACCTAGATGAGATGCTCTCCCGAGTAAACAAGCCCCATCTGCCTCAGAGAGCTAAAGGTGAATGCAATGATTTTGACTGAGATTTGAATTTGGGAACTACAATTCCAGAGCCCAAGATTCTACCAATGCTCCAACTTCACTGCCCACTGTGGGATCATAACATATGAGATAGGAAGGTTTATTCTTTTGTCAGAACTGATAAAATAGAAAATTTATCCCAAAAATGAGTTTTAGTAATATTAAGTTTGAAAGAAAATAACCTATTTATTTGGGTGGACAAAATACTTAAGTAGAAATCAAATAAGTAAAATACATCCCAATTGAAAAATGGTTTCCATCTAATAAAAGTAATAAGAAATTAAGTAATACTTCTAAAAGTTCAATTCATATAAAATTATTACTTTTTATAAAGAATATACTTAAGTCACTTTCTCTAAAAATACAGTATACACACACACACACCAGTGAAACGCCCAGTGTACAAAAATTTTGATGTTCATTATTGGTATTTAACAACTAGAAATTAATTCTAGACTTAAGAAATTAAATAAAATGGTTTTGTTTTTCTCTTGTCTAATTGCTACTTCTTACCTGTGGCTCCAATTTCTGCATATGTTTCACTAACTTGGCTACTTCGTTTGGGTGGATTCTCAGGACGATTAGCTCGCCGTACTACAACAACACCATCTCCAGATCCTCCGTCAACCTTATGAATCAAAGTCAATAATAAAAAGAAAAGATAGATACCAGATTTATTTCTACATCAATTTGGTTTAACTAAATAAAATTCTGAAGATTTGTTTTGGTTGGGATACCAAGCAAAAGCTAGTTGTAACACTAAGCACACAACCGGTTATTGTAAATGGCCTTTTATATAATTGCATGCCTTTTCTGGATGACAAACAGAGGTAAATATGCATAGACAAAGGCCTCAATGAATACAATCATTCACTATAAAAAAGGAAATGGAAGAAGATTCCATTTCTCTACCAGATATTATTAAACTGCAGATATTAAAATGCAATAAAATAAGCAGAATTTGAATTTGGAAGGTCAGGTTAAAAGAAAAGGGGTAATTCAATGCTAGTATTTTAATAATTATGTTAAAAAATATCCTAGTAATTTTATAATAAGGTAATTTTTAAAAAAATGGAAGAGTAGGGGTTAAGCAACATTAATGTTTTTGGCGTTATCTCAAATGACAATTGTTAGTCAACAAAAAAGATTATCAACAAAATATGTTTTAATTACAAATTTGTCAATTAAACCAAATTTTCAACAAAATGTAAATTTAACAAATTTAAAGAAAATCAACTTCCTACAAAAGAAACAATTCCAATACATAATGATCAAATAATTTGGTAAAAAAAAATTGTTGCATTTGTTTATCAACTTACAGTAGCGTACATATTTTCAGTTTCTGGAACAGTTTCATACATATTCAACAATCGTTGGCGTGCATTGATGCTGGCAAGAGATTCTCGAGCAGTTACTTTTGTATATGGAGGTTCAACTTTTACTGAAAAAGTAAAAGAGACATCAAATTAGATTAGATTTTTATCCAAATCAGAAAAAAATTTAACTACTTTAAATAATAGATAAAAAATAAAACCCTTTATGATGGAAATTTTAATTTGGTCATAATTCTTATTTATAACTTAAATATAATTTGTTAGTTTTTGTTTCATGGCATATCAACCTTTTGTTTGTTTTACAGCTTATCAACATTTTTAGGTCTGAGAACAATCATTTTTTGTTAATATTCTTTTTGTCCACATGTTCTTTTTGGATAACACAGTGTACACTATTTGACCCATAGTTGAAGGGAATGTGGTGATCCATAACTTTCCCAAGGGTATTAGTCCAATTATGAATGCAAATGGAATTACTAATATTTGCATTACAATTCCAAAATTCAACTGCCTATCCACTACTCTTAACCTTTTGAGTCATTTAATGCCGAGAACAATCATTTTTGGTAAACTTTAATTTTTGTACATAAAGTTTTTTTTAATGATACAATATTCACTATTTAATCCATAGCTGGAGGAAATGTGAACATTCATACCTTTTACACTTAATCATTGTAAATGATACATTAATTTTCCAAGGGTATTAGTCCTAATGTGAATCTAAATAGAATAAAAGAGATTAAAACTTGTGTATTACTACCATTCAAAATTCCGACTGCCTATCCACTGCCCCAAGTGGACTTCCCCTTTTGACCTATGAAATTTAGAGTTTTTCTCATCCACTGGTGTAAATAAAAAATGGTGGTAAATAAAAATAATGTTAGATTTTTCAGGTACTTACCAGGTTGTAACACAGCCTCAACTGGTAGACCACCCCCGACAGCTCCCTCAACATTTTCCTCAGGCAGCGAATGGTTACTTTCCAAATCTTCATCAATATAGGCCCGTGGGGGCTCTGGTGGAGGTATTTGAAGATCAAGGTTTTCCACTGGTTCAATAACAGAAGGGAGATTGACAGGACTGGTGCTTCTACGGGGCTTGTTAACAATCGCATAATCATCCTCAACGATACGAGGCTGTCCATTAACCGGTGATGCACACAAGGGAGAAGTGGGTTCGGGGACTAAAATGCTGGCAGCGGTTGCAACTGTCACCCCGCTGCTGCCACCACCATTCCGACTAGTGTCAACACTGGCGTAAGGGTCTTCCACGTCTCGCTTGGAGCTTGTGCCACTCTCACCAGATATCTTAGAGTATGGGTCATCCAAGTCTTCCCCAGGCACAATGCTATAGGAAACATCTCGAAATGTGTTATTTTCCACTGGGGATACAGCAGATGGAATTGGGGCACGCTTCTTTCCTGAGATTTTAAGAGAGGCATACGTATTATCCTCCTCGCCATCCACAGAGGCATATAATTGCTCACTACCATAATTGTTAAAATCTGCCTGGGTGATGGTAATGCAGCCACTTTTCATAACAATATTGCTTGCTTTCCCCACATGGTCATAAGCATCATCTTCATCGTCATCATCATCATCATTGTCATTATCATTTGTAATAGTGGGCTTTGGTTGACCAAGATGATCGTAAGGATCGTCTTCCTGATCTTCCTGACATGGTCTATGACAACTGATCCGACTATTAGTGAGATATCCATTAGATGGGTGATCCACCATAGCCACATCAGGTAGAGGATTAATGTTTAGCTTTCCCGGTGGGGAGGGAAGCTGTCGACCATTAGGTAAGGTAGAGCCATCCATTGATGTTGGTCTACTGCTGCTACAATATAAAAATACAAAAAAACAATTTGAGAATAGTCAAACTAAAAAAATACTATTTCTACAAGTAAAATAGTTGTGAGTTGTAATACAGTTCTATGATGCTAATGCCACTGAAAACTTAATAAAATAAAACACAAGCATTATTAATAATTTTTTAAATATATAAAGAAATAAAATAGATACAACAAAAAATGTCACAAAAAGGTTTAATACTTGGCATCTAATCACTTCTATTTAAGGTTTCTACTTATTGAATACATTATAAAATATTTAAGGTTTCTACTTATTGAATACATTATAAAATATTTAAGGTTTCTACTTATTGAATACATTATAAAATATCTAAGGTTTCTACTTATTGAATACATTTATTTATTTTATAATAAAGAAACTGCACAAAAAAGGAGTTTTAATTTATTCATAGTCTATTTAAAATAGTAAACTGATTGTAGACACTCAGATAAATTTTTTCATGAATTTTAATTAAACAGCTGTTAAATTCCATCGTGGATGGAGCATTGGTAAAAACTTTGACTTTGGAACTTCAATTCAAGAGTTCAAAATCCTAGTCAAAACAATTGAATTTACTTTACTCATCTAGGTGAAAGGCAACACTTATTACAAAAGCCCAGGGACGTAATGAGCATGAAAAAAGGGCCTTGTGACTAACTTAGGTTGGTGCACAAACAAATGAATATAAACTCTTAACAAGCAACCTGGGCAGTTGAATTCAGTCAAGAAACAAGGGATTGATTCTTCTAGAAATGGAAAATAGACTAACATCAGTCATTCGGTCAGTTTTACCAACCTTGTTCATTTTTTAAATATGAATTGATTTAGTCATATTTAAATTAAAAAGCCTTAATCTAGGGAAAATGTTCAGTTTTAACAAATATACATGAAAAGTTAATAGTTTTATGCTCTTCAGTTGTGACTATTATTACTACTATTACAATTCTCTAGTTATCATTTCCACTGTATTTTATAAACCTGTGTTGTCCAGTACAAGGTTCCACAGACAAATTTACCTTTAGTTGACCTTTTACAACTAAATATTTTCATTCACTAGCCAAATAGAAAAGTTACTAGCCAAACCCATGAAATGTTATTTCACTCTAATTTTATGAATAAACCAATAATTCAAAACAGTTACTGTTTAAGAATGTATAATCCATTTCACTTTAAACTACTTTTTCTTCAATATAAAAATTTGTTGAATCTTTGCCTGATTCAAATAGTCTTGTCAAAAAAAATAGAGTATATTGTTCTATTTTTATTTTCTATTCTGTTAAACATTTTATTGTCGAAATAATTTGACTTGGCTCAGTTAAAAAAAAGGTTTAAAAAGACATTTTTCACCCAGTATTTGAAAGATTGTCAGTGAAAAAACAGTAGCCAAAAGATAAGTGTTTTGTTATCTATAGTCGCCACATAGTTTCATTATCATTGAGAAATAAAATTTTTCTTATTATAAAATATTAAACCAATATAAGGCAGATTTCAGAATTCTCTAATTTTAACTGCAGACAGTTTTTCATAGCAATCATTGATAATTAAACATAAGTGATTTTTACATTTAATTTCACAAATCCCTTTGATTTTAATCATCATTTATTAAATAAAAAAGACAATATTAGCAGACATTTAAATTTTTATTAAGATGTATTCCATGTACTAAAAAAATTAAATAAGTTGTTGGTTGCTCAACATCTGTGTACATTCATGCATAGACGAAATATTAGTTATAATAATATTATATAAATTATAATAATATATGAATCTTTATACATGCATTGATACATATATGTTCACATATATCCAAACAAACCACACACACACACGCACACGAAAAATGTACTGTTGAAAGCAGACACGCCATTAATACATCCATGCAACCAAATATACGCAAAAAAGAAAAGCATGCAAAAAGATACACAAGTGTGTATATATGTCTATAGATTTGGGATTCTATAGGTTTTGGGGTTCTTAATTTTCTTTTTCTTTTTTTGCCATTTAAAAAAGAGATAACATTCTCTTTTAAAAAGTTGTAATAAAAATGAGAAAATAACTAAAAATTAAAAATCAGGATTCACAAATAGTTTTTATCATGTAGATTAAACCTCCAATTCTTTCTTTATTAAAGCTGTTTATGGGAAGAAATGAAAAAAAAATCCAAAAGAATTTTTTAAAAGAACAACTATCTCTTTCTCTCTTTTTCTTTCTCTGTTTGTCTGTGAGAGAGAGGGAGAGAGAGAGGGATAAAAAAAACTGACAGAGAGAAACAGAATATAGAAGCACATTTCTAAATAAAATCACGAAGAGAAATATAAAAAATGTAATTTGTTGTTTTTATTTTTTCATTTTTTTTTTTTAGGGGATAAGATATTTTTCGAGTCCTGGCAAAATATTTAAGCCTTTAAAAGCAAATTTTAATGGGATTATGAAAAAGATAGATGAATGAATCATAATAGAAATAATTAATCTGTGTATCAGTTAAAATCACTTAAAAATATTAATTTTATTGTGGATTGTGGTCCTTATCTTGGTAGTTTTTCTGTTGTTTTTCCACTACATTTTGGCTAACTTAACCTCTGACCATATACCTAGTAACTACTATCTTCCATAGTTATTGTCTATCACACCACATTTTGACCAAGTATCCTTCTGGCCAGCTTGGGTAGGAATTGAAACAGCTATCTTCTGACAATGCTCACCTGGAACCGTAGCAACTCAATACCTCTATCTGCTGTGCCACAGGCCCGGAAGGGCAATCAAAGTTTAATTTGGGTGGGGGGGAGTCTTATATATCCAATGATTTGTTCTTATCTGGTCTTCCACAGTTGGGTCCGTAATTATTTTACAAAATAAAAAAAAAACTATCAAGATGAGGACAACAGTTTCTAATAAAATTAATACTCAGATTATAAAGTCTCATCCCAAAAAGGATTCCCAATAAAAATACAATTATTTAAAAATACAACGAAAAAAAAAAAAGAAATTCAGTCTGTTTTGACTTGTTTGATATTCATTTCTTGGTTCAGAAACAGAAATCCTTTTTTTTTTTTTTTTAAGTGAAACTATTGGGGAAATAAATTGTTTTTAAATAGTTTGTTATGCCTAGGATTATCTTCTTTCACAACACCAACAGTTAAGCTAAAAATGATAACCCTTTTTTTTTTGCAAGATCAACATATTAGATCCTTTTTCCATTTATCCAAGAATTTTATGATCAATAAAGATGACAAAGCACAAATGAAAATGAAAAATAATTAAAACACAAAAGCTTGCTAATAACTTCAATTCAGATTAACATTCGAATCATTTTTTTTCTCTACATATTTGAAAGAGACACAATCTCATTTCTCAGCTGCTTTACTTTGAGATTGATCACTAAAAAAGTATGTATTGGAAAAACAAAAGATGAAAATGTTAATCAAAAGAAAGTACAGTCTTCAACATATTTAATTGCTTGAAAAATGACGGGGGAAAAGCTTACTTTTCATGTAAAACTTTTGAAGCCGATAAGGTGCTGAAGTTTAAAAAAAAAAGGAAAAAATTTGGTGAAACATTTTCAGGCACAAGGAAAAAAAAATGTGATTATAAAAAAAAGAGAAAATTCTCTTTTGCAGGATAAAAAAATTTGTATATAAAATAAATTTTTTCCCATCTTTCTATTAGGTTAATTAACTGATAGAACTGACTGATATCAGCAGTTGTGAATGTTCCATCATTATACTTTTCAGGCAAGGTTAATTCATAGATGGAAAAAAAAACATTTATTTAAATCTATTTCTATTGGATATTCAAGAATTATAATGAATACTCCATAGTTCAACAATAATTATTTACAGCGGCATAAATTCTGGAAAGATCATATGTATTTAATGGATTTAAAATAAAGTCAAGAAAATTAAAAAGCAAAGATAAAAAAAATAAAGATGAGCTGACAAGTCATCATACTTATCACACCCTGCTAAAAAAAAAAAAAAGAAATTAATCTAGAAATATTTACAGTCATTAATAGTTTGTTATGATTTTTTTTTTTCAATTCAATATGGTTTTCATAAGCAAAAAAACATTTTAAAATTTGTGAGAGTGCGGGCACATGCAAATATGTGCGTCATATCTAAATGATAAGAGGCAGCAAAACTACTTGAAGGTTCAATTTTTAACAGATGCATGCATGTTTTTCAAATTCATAAAGTGGAAGAGCCATTTTTGGAAAAAACAAAAATTAAGATTGTTAGGTAAAAATGCAATTTAAAAAAATTATGTCACTAGCCTAATAGTAGATTAAATAAATTCCTTATGTTATTTACCATACAGTAAGTATCATAAGGAATTTATTTAATCAACTTAGAGAACTAAGCACTGTCCATTAGTTGTTCAATCACACCAAGGGAGATAAATTATTTCTTATTTTTACCCCACCTACCCGAAAAAAAAACATTTTCATTTCTAAAATGTATGATAAATGACATCATTAATTAAATTCATTGCTGCACAAATTCAAAAACATGAAAGAGTTTAAAACATTTTTAAGTATTCAGAGTAGACAAGGCAATTACAATATTCTAACAATACTTATCATTTCTAAACTTGTAATATTATACATTAAAGGAGTATAAAGTTCGTTTTAACTAACCTTATGCAAAATCCCAGTATTGTTTGTCTTTTCATATTGATCATAAATCATAAAATCAACAATAAATGAAGTTCACTTAAGACTAGTGAATAAATTGGTTAGTCATTTGAAAAATGAAACTTTCTTTATAATTACATCTTTTTATTTTCACTGAAAAATCAAAACTTTTTGGATTTCTTATTTTAATACCATCAGACGATTTTTTGATGAATTTTGTTTTTTCTTAAAATAAATTTTTTAAAAGACTGTAATTAAAGTAACAAATATGTTTATTTCACCAAATAAAGATATTTATGTACATATGTGCATTTTATCATATATATTATTAAGGATTTTATATCATTAGTAAGTATACATGTACACTTATAATCAACCATATTCATGAATATTCATAAGCCAAATTATAACCATTTGAACTAATAACTTGAATATTCTAATTCCATTAGTTGTAATAGCTCTAAAGGTTAATTGAACATATTAAATAACGAGATATTTTTATTATCGTTTATAGCAAAGTTGCTTATTTCTATTTGTTAGAAAATCATTATTCTCACAGGCTTCTGGTTTTAACCAATAACATGGGAAAATGATGACATTCATACCTTTTCTAAAAAGTATTAATCAGAAATATTACACACTGAAACAACTGGATTTTTAACTTAATTATTACAGTAAGAGAATATATTTTCCCCCTTTTAAAACCAGTTGACAATAGAAAAATTAAACGTCTCTTTTATAGAAAATTCAAAATGTTAATAGCCTGGCCTGATAAAGGATTAACCATTTGTTGAATTTTTCTCTTCTTTTTTTCAGATTTTAAAATGAAATAGCAAACGATTAACAATGTTTCTAGAAAATACATTGGGATTAAAAAGAAATCAAATGTAACAGATGAAGTATGAGACAAAAAGAAAGCAACAAAAACAACAACAATGACAAATCTGTCTGACAAGCTCCAGTGTCCTTGCAAGTGTCTTTCAAAAAGAACAGCAGCTAACAACAAACAGCAGGATGACTCAAATATCTATTATTTATTTCAATGCACTTAGATCTCTTTTCAGTTCTTTTCTTTCTCTTTCTTGCTACTGTTCCTTTTTCTTTCTGAAAAGCCAGTAGTCACCACTGACCTCTTCTGTCTGATTTGACTTGCAATACATTTTATCAAGATTCAGAAAAATTACTTTCATCAAGAAACACTTTTTTTCCTAATAGGATAATTAGATATGACTAACTTAATCTGCTTTTATTTACATATTTAAATCCATAATAAATTAATATTACCAATATATGTCATGAAAGTAAACTCATATTTTGAAGCATATAGATTGCAGTTTTTTTTTTGTTTTTTTTAATATTACTTTGGTAGCTAATAAAATTGTAAGTGAATTTGAATTAAGATCAAACAATAACATGATAGTATAGATAGTTTGATAGTGTTTATTGTTTGTTAAAAAACATATAAGCATACAGTCAATTAATGCAAGAGCAATATTTCTAAACAAATGTTTTTGTTTTCAAATTTATTTCATAAGAATATTTAACTCATTTCCCAAAGGGAACAAAAAGGATTTCCTTTTTACCCAATATTACTTAGTGAACATAAACTCCAAATGTGACCTGAATTTGATAATCATAACAAATTCAAGATCCAAACCATTAACATTTGACTACAGGCTTTTAAATTATGGAAGAATTTTGAAATTTAACATTAAAAAAGAAAATCCAATCAAGGTATGATATTCTAATGTGGATAAAACTCAATAGCTTTTATTTAGATTATTATTCACCCTACCATGATGATCATTATAATCAATTTAAAGATAAAAGATGTATAAATTTGACAAGCAAGTTGCAAGAATGTACAAAAGTAAAAAAAAAAAATTTTTAAAAACTGTTCAGTTGTTAATAGTGTACTTAGAATAATTCCAAAGCTCTACAGGCAATATCAAAGATCCAAAAGACACCAAATATATTATGTGTACAAATAGCTGAAATTTTTGGAAAAGCTCATGTGCTGGGAAAGGTGTTGTTATGTTAAGTTATACCATTATCAGACCAACTCAAAAATAAATATAAAAATATCCCTTAAAATTAAAAAGTAATGTCAACTATCTTAATTTAAATCTTTTTGTATAAAAAGTTTAAACATTATAATGACTATTTACAGGTAATATATTATACTTTCCATACAATACAAAACAATTTAAATAGAACTAAAATAGCAATCTGAATGCAAAAAATGTGTTTTTTCCTAAATGATCATTAAATCTTTTAAATGAAAAATCTATATTTACCGGTACATTGAAATATTTAGTCATATACAATGTATAATATTATTGAAATCGGAATAAAATTTAAAAAACATACAAAATTTAATATAAAAACTTCTTATTTATTTACAACATCAATTTATGTTGATAAACTTCATAATTTAACCTCAACTAAAAAGTTAAGAATTATTTGATTCAAACCTAAAAACCAGTATTATTTTGCTCATTTTTAAATGCAATCATTTCTTTCCAGCCAGTTATACAAAAAAAAAACCAATAAAATCAGGGGGATTTTCAAGGAAAATGATTAGATAAAAAAAAAGCGATTAAACATTTCTGATGGGATTATTAAGAAATTTCAAATCCTCACCAAAATGTCCGATTAAATGAAAATCAAATAGGTTAGAAGAGATACTGTTTTTTTTATTAATAAGCTAATATTTAACATCAGACTCAAAAATTGAAATGCAGGGCGATAAATAGAAATGTGTAATAAAGATCATCTAAAGTTCTGCTAGATTTCCTATGTAAGACACTTGTTCTGTAGGTACACTGTTTCAAATGGTATATAAAGAAAAACAGGAAAACAAAGCCAATAATTTGCAATTTAAATAAGTCTACTGTAAAAAAACATTGAATTAAATTTACCATTTTAGTATCTTGATCAACCTGTATGACAAATAATAAAATACAAAAGTTATTAAAGCAAACAGCTATGTGAACCAAGTTGCTATACAAATCTATTATCCATTCTGAATAGAAAAAAACCAAAAGAATTAATAGATTATATTATTATGAGGCCAAATTTGCTTTCTTCTAAAATAATAAAAAGGGTTTTATTATCTAAATTGAAGACAAAGAGTCACTATTTTCTACATAAATCATTCAGAGATACATTTTTATTTTTACTACTTTGTTTTAAATGTTTAGGTCTTTTTCTTTGACCTTACAGTGGAATGTTCAATCATTGTGTCTTTTTCATAAAAATATCCAAACTGGTTTTATTATTTTAATAACATTCAGTAGCATCAACAGACTCTAAGAACCAAAACATCTGTACAGTTATCTAGTACTTTTAACTAACATGATCTGATATGTATGAAATAATATAAGTTTTATATATATATATATATATATATATATATATATATATATATATATCACTGGCCATTTTATATCTGGCTGTAAAGACAACATTTTTTAGGGTTTATAAATAATTTGATATTCTTCTCATCAAAAGCAAAACATTCAGCATCAAACATCCTAAAACATTTAGTTTACAAGTACATAAAGAAATTAAATCCATAACTTTATAAGAATTTACTTACTATTAGAATACTATATTTATTGGTTTGTTATTATCAAATTAAGCCAGTATTCACAGCAAAGATACAACATTAAAAGTTGTTGCGGTTTTGTCAAACAAGAAAATTTAAATAGTTTAAAATAACAAATTTTTAGTAATCTGTAGGTAGAAAATTAAACATTAACAATAATAATAAACTCAAATGCAAGGTTTGAAAACAGATTAGAAATCGTCCATATATTAAATACTGCCTCTGCAACGCATTGATATCACATTCCAAAGATTCTTTACTTATTCCCAATAATTTCTATTTTGAATTTTGATTTATCATTGAAAAAGACATAGTGCAAAATATTATAATAGTCCCAAATTTAGTTTTTTTCTTTTTTTCTGTTTCATTATACACATCAATATATACCAATATTTCTGAAATATAGATGACACATGAGCTTATATATACAACATCTATATGTGACCGTATCCCAGTAATTACTGCCTTCCAAAATTGTTGTCTATTGAACCACGTTTATAATTAAGTAAACCTCTGGCAGGCTTGGGTTGGAATTGAAACTGCTATCTGCTGACAATGATTTTAGTATTGCCAAAGAGATAGTCATCGTTTACATATGCACAAAAAAAAAAGAATGCTGTACACAGGTCACTGCAGATTTATTTAACACTAGATTATCATTAACTCAGGTGAAGAGCAACATTGATTACAAAAGCCCAGGGTAAGAGACGCCTGTTGGGTAGGCGGTAAAGTTGGTCTTGATAATTTAAGAACCTGGCAACCCAAAGACTATATATATAACATGAATGTTGGGGAAAATAAATTTTGTGAGAATAGAAAAAAAAAACTTCAAAAATAAAAGTGGAATGTATAGGGACTGGCTTTCCTAATATCATAAAAATATCTCTTATAAGTTTCTTCCAAAGATTTGCCCAAAATAATAGGTCCTAAAACTATTTTTGAGATTTGAACTCAGAGAAAAGATGCAGCATTCAAGGTTGCAGTTTTAGAGAGGAAAGGAGATGCACAGAAGGTTTAAATAAATAGTCAGGTTTCTTAACAGTTTGTTTTCTTCTATAGATGTCAGGTTTTGCCTGATATAAGTGTTTGATAAAAAAGGGAAACAAATAATGTATTGAAACTTTTCTAGACTTTGCGACAATAATAGGTTATCAATAATCAGTACAATAACAAAAAACAATTTGTTAAGTAGCTGGTTATAAAACTACTATACCTCAAAAGTGACATTTACTTAAAGTTTAAGTTAAGACCAATTATAAAAGTTTATGTCAAATACTTTTTTGTTTTTTTTAGGAAAAGTAAAAGTTTGAATTCAATCAAAACCTTAGAAATTTAAAAATCTTGAATAGGGAATAAAATTATTCATTCACCAAAAGTAGTTGAACACAAAATTTTGACATTCAATATAATATTCAATCTATTGTATTATATTAATTGTTGTAGGGACATAAAACCCCTAATAACCTCTAAGATAGACTTGTCCATTAGGTATATAACCAGCAAGCTAAGACCAGTCAGTGAGAGCTATCCCGGATATCATATGGAGACAACTCCCCACGGACTTACTAACCGTTTCTGTACCACTAACCCTTAATTTGATATAAATGTTCATCTTATTCTCACCAAGTAGTTGTGTTCCTACTTTCACCACAACACTAATTATAATAAAAAATTAAAACACCCTACATTTGAAACTCAAGGAGCAAAGTGGCTTGGGTTTCTTTTACCTTGTTCCTTTATTTTTGTTACTTTTTTTTGGAATAATGGCTTTTGAATAAACATACTTTGTTTTGTGTTTAACGGCATATCAAACTTAGGTCATTTTAATGCATAGAACAATTACTTTTGATTTGATAAATATATTATTTTATATGCACATAGTATTTTTTTTTAATTATAAGAGTTGCACTATTTAATCCATTGCTGTAGGGAAGATGGGGATTCATACCTTTCCCAAGGGTATTAGTCGACATGTCAAAATAGACGGAACGACTTGGATTTGAACTCGTGTACTATGGTTCCAAAGTCCGACTGTCTATCCACTAGGCCATGTCAACCACCCCAAATAAATTTACAGGAATTGTGCCCATGGTTATATGTTCAGACATGAAAAAATGTTTATAATATTTAGTTAGAATAACATTGTGATTAAGTCCAATAGTAAATCATAGTCATTTTTATAGTCTGTGTAGTCTTTATTTATTCAATTTTTCTTCATTAGTATAGAGATCTTTTTTTGCTATATTATTCATTTTATTTTGTAATACTTACTATTTAATTTAATAGAACATAAATCATTTATACCAGCAGAACCTGTAAATAATTTCACTTATACAAAAAAAATTGGGAATTAATTAATCATGTCCTTCACATTAATTAATAGTGTCCTTCACCTCTAAGTAACTCAAAATGAAAATCTCACTGGAACATATTAATGCTTTCTTTTCTTGTTTCTAGTTCCATTAGAAGTTGAGACTAAACACCAAGAACCATACACTTTTTTAAATGAGACTTGATATTTGTATTATTTAAAGTAATCAAATTATTTTCATCATCATTATTACTATTATCAATACAGATTTTCAGAAAATTAAGTGTTTTTTCAAAACTTGGATCTTTCATATTAAAGTCAATAGCCTTCTCAAAACTTTTAACTAACTTTATACAATCTACAGGATGGATTGTCCTTATTTCACTTAGTATGTAACAATAAAGATGACAACAAAGTCTTGATACTTTAAATTATATAAATTAAACTTAAAATTTTTCATGATTGCATTAAGACTTTAGTCATTAAAAAAATGTAATTTTTTGGTTCAAATCAATATTAAAAAGCCCTTTAATTTTTATTAGTAAAAACATGATAATGCTTGTAATTTAAAAAGATATTAAATTAACTCACTTGAACAGATCAGATGTCCGACTATTTACAGCTGGGATTCCATTTGACAGTGGAATTATTCCGGTCTCAAAATCCACTGTCATATGTTCACTTTCAATAATTGACTGCAAGAGAAAGAGAGAGAAACACAATATAAAAGAGAAATATCACAAATGGGAAATTAATTTTTGAACAAAAAATACAAAATAAATAATTATCATTAATAAATAATCATTTTTTTTTAACAATTTTTATCTTTTTAAATTAGAAAATTTTGATCTTTTTAAATTAAAGAAATTTTTCTCATTGTTTGATAAGGTGATTTTTTAAATAAATTCAATATTCAATATAAAATAATTCCTCATTCTTTTTATACATTTTTTTAAATAAATTTCTGATTTCTTACACTATAATTGTATAAAGTGAACACCAGACAGGAATACAAAAATTAGAAAAATAGAAATATGTAAAATGAACAAAATTTTCAGTAAATAATGAGAAGAAATTCAAACAATAATTTGTCTTGTTTTTAAATAGTATTCAAATTCAATATTTTAAAATAAATGTTGAATTTTGTAAAATTTTTTAACAAGAATCTTATTCCTTTATAAGAGTCTACATACAAAGGTTAGACGAAATAATGGAAACGCCTGTGAATTTTGGATCAAATTTGAAACACTTATGATTTTTTTTAAAAATCAAAATATTGTTTGATAATTTTCATCTATGCTAATTATTGTTAAGAATCAATTGGTTAAACTAATTTTTTTAGTTCAGATAATTTATAATGGTAAAAAGAATTAAAATGGAAAGTCTCTTAGATGTTATAAAAGTCAAGGGGTTTCTATTATTTTGTCCAATCCCTGTAGATATTTTGATTATTGACAGACAACTGGATATTGGTCTTGAGTTCTATGGCAAATAAAACTAAGATCATTCAGCACCAGATTCAATTTATAAATAAATATTCTTAATTTTTTTTATTTACATAATAAACTGAATAGTGTACAACTATTTTTCAAACTGTTATCATTTGTACAAATTATCTAGCCTCATCCCAAGGATTCCGAAAAACCATATCCAATCAACATCCTGAAATTAGTATGAATAGCAATGAAACTTTTGTTAATTATCAAATTCAAAGCAATTGATTTTTCCTCTTTTTTAAGGATAGAAGCATCTTTAACAGAAATGTATTAACATTAAAATTTATAAGCTATAACATTAGAAGGAATTTTAAAACAAGTCTTAATTTTTCAATTCCCGATTTATCAAGAAAACTAATTATTTCTATTTATCCTTTCATCAGATGAAGTCTACAAGAAATTGTCTCAGAATTAATCATGGAAAATAAAAGAATTCATTGGATACAATTCAATCTGTTTCATAAATAAGAATATTACACCCCAATACAGTTGAATGCACACAGGAAATTCATCCACCAAAGGACAATGATTGGCTATTTTCTTTGGCCTTTAAATTCATACTTCATTAGTCCAATGGATCATTTCCCTAAGCTGTGTGTGTTTGTAGAACTTGGATCAATCAAATGACGATGGGGTCTCAAAACAATTCATAAATGCCAAGATAACTACACAAGAATATATTTTATAACAAAAGCCTATTTCCAAAATGTCTTAAAAAACTTTAAAAAGATCCCCTGGTATTCCCAGCAAGGAACTTCATAATTCCAAGATTTTCTCAGATGCTTGGAAATTCATTTTGAAAAAAGAAAAACAGAGAAAGACAGCAAACAAGAACACAAAGTTAGTTAAATATCAAGATTTCTGGGTTAATTTAAAGTTAGTAAAATAAAACCAAAAGAAGGACAATTATTTCTGATTTCTATACAGAAAACAGAGTGATTTTTTTCGACAAGGAAACAACATTTTAAGCACTGCAGCTGCTACTATCATTAACACTTTAAATTGACACCAATGAAAAGTGTCAATAGAACAAACTAAAACCATGGAAACTAAAAAAAAAGAAAGGAAAAGGAGGAAGAGGAGTGAAAAACAAATTAAGTCTTAACACAGTTAATTTAAAACTTTCAATTTAAAATTATTTTTTCTTGTTTTTTTGTTCTATCATGTTGTTATATCATACCCTAAATGCCTGACATTTCAATGCAATCAGGATTTCAAGAACCTGCCTGTCTTAATTAAGGTGTGGAGAAAATGCTTCAAGCCAAATGTGCGTGCCTCTCCAAAGTGCTAAGCTGTCCAAAATTATAATCTGGCTTCATCAAAATCAGCTTCTAATTTCCTATTAACCCTTCAGTTATTTTTGCCAAAACTAAAGTTGGAAGTAGGATAGGGAAAAAGGTTGAATGTCCCAGGACAGCAACAAATGGCCATAGTTATGCATGTCATATCAATTATTAATGTTAGATCTATTGTTATCAGTTTAGATTTTGAGGACTATTTAAATATTAGATTCTAAAGTACTTAAAATGCTGGTATTCTTTTAAGTTTTATAGCTCATGAGGTTGGGTCATCATGATCATCATTCGACCATGGTCGCTGTTATGGATTTCTCTTCATAACAGTTTCAAATGGCTAGTAATCACAAGGTTGACAGTCATACATCATAGTATTTTTATAATGACACCATAACTAGTGGTGAGGTTGGTATTTATTTCAGTTAATTCACATTATGAATGATAATTAGTCAATGCATTTGTTATCAGCTAGGATGATTTTCATTGGTAAATCTTAACCATGTAAGAATTTTGTGAATTCATATCATTTTTAGAAGTTTTTTTTTTAAGTGAAAACAACAAAAGAGATTTTGAACCAAGCTTATCTAAATACGGAATTTGATAGAGGGAATTCAATTTCAGCATCAATAAATATTGCTCTATGAGCAGAGCTGTGCTTAGAATACGTATTGTGCCTTCTTCCTCACAGATTGCACTTTGCAGCATTAAACCCACAAAATGCAACTTGCGTATATATTGAACCCACAATAAATAAATATTTCAACTGAATAATATTGATTAACAGTTATACATTTCAATGTAAAAGTAATGATTTTTCTGTTAATTCTAATAATTATTTCATTAAGTTTTTTTTTTTTTTTTTTTTATTAAAATATATATGAAGAGTCAGGAAGCCTTAGAGAATTCCTGGAGAATTGTGACCTCATCCACTACAACTGAAAGGTCTGTAGAGTCCCTTAGCACGGCCATGTCTACTAGGGCCTTTGATCAAAAGTGAATACAAAATATAGAATAGAAATTAAACTTAGCATGAATTAATAAGAAGTTAATTATACAGAATTCAATACCAACATTGCTAAGAATGGCTTTTCTGGAATATAATGAAGAATTATTTTGAATTGAATAAAACACAATAAGCCAAGAATTAACTTAGTATAGCATAAAGAATACAATACGAATGACAACCATATTTCCATAAAAATATCCACACAACTTTTGTTATAGAAGGGTTGAATTAGATTATAAACAGAAGATTCTTAGAGTTTAAATTCACAGAAAATTCCCATCATTTAAATTTTAAACAGAAATGTAGCTAAACACAAAAAACCTGTTAAGGCATAATTATATTTATATAATATAATTATATATTTATTTATAATCAATCTTGTGTTTTATTACTTTGATGTGGTGCAGCAGTCAATTGCAACAAAAGTGCAACTTCTTACATACCCTGACTACATCACTGCGGTTCTCATTTATTGACTTGGGTGCGTTTCCTGACCTGCCTTGTTCTTTCTTGCTGAAAAAAGTTAATTAAAAATGTTTGCTTTTAATTCCACACTCAAGTGGAGACATGTCTTCGAAATCAAAACAATTGTTGTCACTGTTTGGCTTCAATTAACAAATGTTGTTTAATCGTCTTTTGCATTAAATAGAAACTAACAAATGAAATACAAATAAATACAAGTCTTTCAAACTATGATCAAGTCATTGAGAAATCTGGCTGAAAATGAAATGAAAAATAAGAAAAGAAAAATCCGTCAACATGAGCACAGTGGAAAGGGGGTGTAAACTTCTGTTTCTCCTGTATCTTTCATTTTCAAGATTTCATTAATGAGATATTTCATCATAATTTCAAGAGATAAGACAAGCAAATGTAAAAAGAAAACATCCAAATAACAAGCGGTCTGTTTGAAGATAATACTAAATAAACAGGAAAGGTTTTGAAAGAAATAAATGACACAAGTTTCAATAACATTGGTTTGGAAGATTCACATATTGTAAAAGAACAAATTATCTTCACACAATGTTAAAATTACTTCCATCTTCTTTTTATTTGACTTTTAACAGACTGACTCAGTTAAGAAAAAATAAAAAGTAAGAAAAATGAAATAAAAAAGTTTTAAATACATTAATTCACATGGGATAAAATGTTGCATTTTGTTAATTATTCATTTTGACATTATTAGAAGTAAGAAAACCTACTTGTTTAAAGACAGAATATATAAAAATAAATTTTGGCAGGATTTTTCAAATAGATATCAAAACATGTAGCCCACATTGGGATTTAAACCACACACTGGTAGATTGCTTTCACTATTTTATCTTGATGCTCCACCAAGTGAGCTGTTAATAATATATAGAATTTTCTTTTATTTTCTATCATTAAAACACGAGTATATAAATAAAATTTTCAATTTTTAATAAATGAGTAGAATAATTATTTAAAATAGTTTGTTTTTGTTAATGTATAAAATCTAGTTTCAAATGAATTATATATTTTTAAAAAAAGAGAAATTTAAAGGAAAAAAATTATTAGATTAATCTTAAAACCAGTTATTTTTAACGGGCATATACACTAGTTCTAAGGGCAGCAAAAGTGCAGGAGTGGTAGAAGGTTGGACTCTAGAATCTTATTATAGGAGTTCAAATCCAGGTCAAAACCATTACTTTTACTTACAGCTGCCTTAGGTAGATGAGGCTCATTAACTTGGGGGAGTTACTCACCGAGATGTTAGGATAGCACAGACTCCAAAAATCAGGGTAGATGTAGCCTGTCAGCTCAAGGAGAGTAACTTATCTAGGTGAATGGCAAAACAGATTTTCAATTTGGGAATGTAATAAGGACGTAAAAGCTAGCCTTGTGCTTTATTTGGTTTAGTGCTAAGTATTTGATTTATATTATATACACAAATCCACTATGTTTATTTACTTGTGGTAATCAACTTTATAATTAAAAAATGAAATGTTAAAACAATAAAAGTTATAACTGAGAGTAAGGAAAAATTTATAGTTTTTTAAAAATTAAAAATTTAATACAAGTTGTATCCTTATGCAAATCAGTTCCACCATAAATAATGCCAGATATAAACTGAAGCCAAAGCCACTGAATAAGTAGTGAATACTTTTCAGCAGTTTATAACACACTTCATAGCATCAAGTTATAAAAATAGACAGAAACATTAAAAAAAATAAAAGTACCTAAAATTAATAATTATTATGTTGTCTCAAAAGTTTCAGAAAGCATCTCAAGAATTCTTTGATTCGAAGCCCAGCTTAAAATGGTCCTTTCCCAAGATCCAAAAGCTTGCAGATCAGTGGCAGAAAAGTCTTGGAAAATGGTAGTCTTTATTATGAGAAATAATTTTTGTTGTTTTTTTATTAGTTGACAAGTAAAATTTCAAAGTATTTACGACCTTTTGGGACAACCTCATAATAATCCCATGAAAATAGCTTTAGAAACAGCTTATCTTTAAAAATAGTTTTATGTTTTCACCTCCAGACAGAACCTTTTTAGATTGTAATGCTTTGATCTAAGCCTTTGAAGCAGTATAATATTATAAATGAAGTGACTCTTTCTGATAAATTTCAAAAACAAGAAAACCAAGTGACCTTTTTTAAAATAAAGATATTATAATCATCTTCATATTAATGAATTAGTGCAACTGTGGATCACAAATAACAATCATCATCACTAACATTAATTAGAGAGGAACAAATTACCTACATTTAATAACTTTACTCCGGGGACAATAAAAACCTTCTTCCCTCCATAGAAAAAAAAAGAATAACAACATGACTGTTTAAAGGCTAAATTTTTAAATTGTCTCTTTGTCTACTTCATTTTATATTTTTTTTAAAAATTAATTTGTTAAGAGGATTTATTATTGTAAAAGTTTGAAAAAACGTAATACATTCTTTATATAAAAAACAATAATTATTGGAATTTTCATGTGTTCTTCTATCATTAATATAATTTGAACAATTGAGATATCTTTGCAAACATATAGTCTAATAGCTGAAATGATTCATAAAAAGACTTACCTATCTTTACAAGTGCATAATGCAAACAAAAAGACCAACAACATCACAGCTGCCACTCCTCCAACCAAGATTCCAGATAACATATTAATGGAATGTTCCTTTGGCAAGGAGGTTTCCAGGAGTCTACGACCAGGCAATATTTCATCCATTTTTCACACTGAAGAAAAATATTTTTAAATAGAAATAAAAATAATATTTTTAAAATAAATTAACAAAAGAACGAAAGAAAAGCACAAGTAACTTAAAATAGAAGTCAAATAGATTTTTGAGAGAATTTATGTTTAATTGGAATGTAATTCCATTAAATGAATTATGTGAGTGTGTGTGTGTGTGTGTGTAAGTAAGTAACCATAATTATTTTTGGAAAAAAGAAGAGAACATTGAAATGGATAATGCCAACATTTCATGCATTATTTCAGTTATTTTCATTATATAATGTCAGAGCATATTTTTCGAATATGTGTGAATGTGTAGCAAAAACAGATATCTGACTGAACAACAAAATTCAGAGAGAATTATTATATTAGGCTGATCATATTAACATTTCAGTTTATCTTTTGTTGTTTTTTATATTTATTTTTGCTGCATGTATATATGTCTGTACACACATTGTAAATGTACTAACAATATAAAAACAAATCTTTCCATACCATCATTAAGAAAAATTCTATTAAATATAGATACAAAAATGAATAAAAACTTTAATAAAAATTGAATATTTTTCCTTCAAACAAGATTTATTCACAGAAATGAAAAGAAAATAGCTATTTTTATAATAGAGAAATAAAAGGAATAGCCATTAATATCTAATCTAAATTTTTATGGAACTTAGTCTGTGTGTGTGTGTAATTGTATATTTGTGTGTATATATTCATATGTATGTGTATCTATGTGTGTGTGTATATTTATATATATATATATATATATATATATATATATGTGTGTGTGATATATATATATATATGGCTGTTGACTCCAAGTCTACGCTTAACTAATATACACACACACACACACACACACATATATACATACATACATGTATGTATATATGTGTGTGTGTGTGTGTGTGTGTATATAGCAATACATACATACATGGGGCAGCGACGGTAGAGCATTGGTAAAAGCTCGGGCTATGAAATCGTATTACGCGAGTTCAAATCCCAGT
>JAUZSX010000050.1:3430499-3443773 GCA_034780655.1 Idiosepius hallami
AGGTGTTCTATCCAACTATATCACCTGTTTGGAATTTAGTTGCGAAGGGAATTAGTGGTGGGGGTTTGAATGTGTCTTGATTCATGAAATGTTGGCCTAACGGATGGTTGCTGAGAAAAACGCGAACGAACGAACGAACAGGCCTCAAAACATAGGTTCCCCTCATTAAAAATCGGGATACCAATAACAATGAAACATCGAAATACTAAAATTGGTTGACATATATTTAATATCTAGTGGACGAGCCTTTATTTTCTATAACTGCAGCACACGTTTTATGGCAGGGTTGAATGAGATGGTAACATTCATCATGCAAAACATTTGCCCATCATTCTTTAAGCTTCAGCCACAATCCCTCAGTATTGATTGAGTTTCTGGCACTCACATAGTTCCCCAAAGTAGACCATGGGTTTTCAGAAGGGTTTAGGCCAGGATTTTGAGGGGGCAAATCCAAAACATGCACAATTTGCTCATTCAAAAATTCGATTACAAACTTAGCCTTGTAACAAGGATGACATAATATCTCAACAAGTTCTTGTATATTGTTTCATTAATTCTTGTCTAGACGAGCTAGATCAGTTGTTCATCCCCAAGAAATCACCCCAAACACCCACCAAACTGTTTTCTTCATGCATTTTTTATTTAAACTTTTACCAGCAAACTTTACAAATTTCTCTGAATTAGATTCATATACATTAAACTTACTTTCATCAGAAAAAAAATACTTTTCGCTCTTGATTATCTATCTACAACACATGGTTTTGAGCAATGCTTAATCTGAGTTTTGTTTTTGCTGCTTATCAACGTTTTTTTTTTGCTGGTGTTCTCACTCACAACCAATTTCATTAAGGCGTCTTGATACTGTTTTATGATTCACTTTGATGTCAGAAGCATGTATTTCACGAAAAATGCTAGTAGCTCTCTGAAACCTATTGTTCATGGCCATCCCCTTAATCAATTGATCTCGTCTAAAAAGTATTCGAGGTCTGCCTTTTTTCTTTTGTGATAGAATTTTCCCACTATTCTTGAAACTTTTTATACCTCTCCCAATGGCACTTTTGGACAGCTTAAAGTCATCAGCTATCTACCACATTGAATGGTCTTCATGAAATTTGATTATTGATTCTTTGATGGAATCATTGATTTTAGGTGTCATACTGATGCTCAAACTGACTGCAATAACAACAAAGTGAAGTAATCAACTCATTCGTCAATGTCGTACTTAGAAAAGTGGAAAAACACAGTTCACAATAAAGTTTCTTCTTTGCTCTGTCCCATGGTTTTAGCCACTTAAATTTTAAAGTAAAAATTTAAATGCTCATAACTTTTGTCTATCGTTTATAATTAACCGTCATTAATACAGAGTATCAACATAGATAAAAAATTTAGATGTAAGTTTGTTTGTAATCCCACGAAGTGTTCTGGAGAAAATGAAAAAATACTGTCCCAAAATTTTGTCCACTTGTATATATAATAATAATAATAATAATAATCGAGATTAACCATCATCAACTGATATCCAGAATTCAAACAGTGATTTTAATAATTAAATTTTTAAATATTGTATTTTTTTGTACTGTTCATTTTTAATTAATTTTATATTTCAAATAATTATTTTACTCAATTATATATTTAAAAATGTAGTTTATACGTCTTGCTTTCAATTAAGTGTAAAAAATAAACAAAAAATCTATACAATGGAACACATAAAATTAAGATAAAAATAAAGCAATCAGGATTAATCTTGAGAGCATGGCAATAAATATCTATAAATACATAACCGAAACTCGTTCTTTATTTGTATTATATATATACATATATTTAATTTGAACTTAACTAACCCTGAAGACAGCATGATTAGCAAATTTGGTCTCTTTATTAAATCTTAGGAAAAGTTACTTCCCTTTAATCAATTATATATACGTATTTTATTGATACTTAATTGTTTAAGCAGATTAATGAGTTTTGAAAGTAGCATGTGCAAGTCTAAACGTAGACATTGTTATAATATAGATGTATGGATATTATCCTGTTAGTCTTAATCTACTGTCAAGAGCACGATAAGAGTGAAATAAGGAGATAGCATATATAGTTTAACTATTTAAATTTATAGTTCAAGGGAGATAAATTTCGATATATAAGAATTGCCTGACCTTGTTTGAAGCGGGGGGGGGGGCATTTTAATGCCCCTTTTTGTGCTCTTTTTTTTTTAAGGCGGGGGTAATCCCAATATTTTTTCTTTTTAAGAAAACTACCATATTTTTCGAAGGCAAAAAAAAAGGCCCTAAAATTTGAGGCAAAGAAATAGCCAGCTTCAAATAGGCCTCAGTAGACTCCTAAGACTTGGAACAATCCCCCCCAATATAAGGCTTGTTTAGCAGACAGCTGAAGAGGCTTTAATTTCGATAATTTAAAGATACAATGCAATGAATAAAATATCTAAGTTCTATAGAATGGTTTATTGTTCACAGTATGTAAACAGTAATGAGAATGAGGAGAGCAATGCCAAGAATATTCTTTAATAAAAGCATATTCTTTACATAAATTGGGTTACAGAACAAATATCATTTAAAAAAGAATATGCTTTTAACAAAAAGCTCATTATGGATTAAGTACCAAAAATATTCATAAATAAAATATTTGGATAGGTTTTTAATTTATTCATTAACTCCTCCCCTGAGTAAATTAAATGTGCTAGAATTCTTAATGCGGGTGAATTTACATTTTAAAAAGTGTCTAAAATTTGGTTTATAGAAAGAGTGAAAATATATTATAAAAAGGTGATATATTATATAGGCATATATATGTAGATGCTCAAATCGTGTTAGTTTCCCCCCTCCCCAATATAATACCGTTTTAGCAGACAATTGCAGATGCTTTAATTTCAATTTAAAGATGCATTTACTTATAAAATGTAACGAATAAAATATTTGTTTAACCTTCTTCGGGTGTTTAATTGTTCAAAGATTTTCTGTATTAAAACAGGTTTTTAGTATTTTCTGGTGTTTTATATGCATTACAAAATCTTCAATAAATTTTATAAACTAATAAATATTTTTTTTTTTTTTTTTTTTTTTAAACAGCGCTTACCATAGGCTATAAAAGTATTTACTATATAAATAAAAAAAAATAAAAAATTAGCATGCATGGTCTCCCTTGAGTGCACAGCGAATGGAGCATTAAAAAATTTAAATAGCTTTCAAAAGTAGTGTTTTTAGCCCCCAAAACAGCTCTAAGGGGACGTGAACCAGATTTTGTCATGTTCAGAAATACTGAATTTACATTTGGCACAATTGCCTATACATTTTGGCCAAGTTTCAGAAAAATCTAATGGAGGGATCAAAAGTTAAGGCAATAAGTGTCAATTTTGGCCATTTTTGACCTATTTAAGGCCCCTGGGTTCACGAGAATTTGTTGTAAATTTTTGTTTTTTTTACTATGCACAACTAGATATAAAAATACATCTTGTGGCAAAATTTTAGAAGTAATGGACGGTTTTTCGGCAATCTTCCGGACGCACGCCACTGAAAATAATGATCCCTCTCCAAAAAAATCAGGTGAACCAAAAATAAAAAAAATTTTAATACTTGCTATCAAAGCTAAATTACTACATACTTGAAGTGTGGTGAAAATATACAATTTATCAAAAAACATCCACTTGTCAAAAGAGATATTACAGTAATAATTGAATATTCAGTAATTTTCAATTTTATTAGGCTGGTTTTATTCTATGTGCATTTTAAGCTTTAGTGGACCATTATGTTTTTTTTTCAACAAGTCTATTTTTGGCTGTTGAAACCATTGGATCCTAATAGGCCGATATATCTGCCCTGACAAAATAAGGAAAAAAAACAAAAAAAACATTGGTTTCCTCTAATATAACGGCTCTGAGTGAATATTTGGTAATTCTGAAAAGTCGGGTTTCAAAGGTTAAATAAATGGAAAGGAAATTCAAACATCAATTTTTCAATCATTTCAGGTCATAAGGATTTTTTCATCAACAAAATGGTGGAAATAAAATTCCCACCTTTTATTTTAATCCAGTAATTGAATTATATTATCAGTTTCAATTAAATTTTTAAATATTGCATATTCTCTTATTGTGATCATGATTGAAATAAAAAGGTTACACATTAGCAATCCCTAATTATGAATTTTTACTCAAGTGTCAAATAGAGGGCTGCATATTAGGGATATAGTAGAGGACATTTAAAAACCAAGTCTACATATGGCTAAGTTTTTTCTCTTGAGTTTTGCAGTAGATATTGTGTGCATTATACTAGGCACCTGTGTACAGAAATTTCCTAATTTGTCTTATTCTATCACTCTCTTCTGATGTATTGTTTTAATTGAAAGTGTCTACTTTTAAATAGACTTACTGGCTCCTAACAAAAGATTTTGCTGCCATAGGTTCATGAATATTTCCACTAATATCTTTTGATCTCTTTATTTGGGACTTAACATGTACATCCTTTTTATGTGCAAGATCATTTTTTTTTTAAATTAAAAAAAATGAACAAATAAAATAAAGCCTTTTGCCAAATTTCAGGAGTTAACCAAGTTGTGAGTTTAATACTAAAAATAGTATTTTTCTGGTTTGCAATACCATATAAACTCATACTTTTTTTGCTTAGAGATCATTCAGTTTTAAGTTAGAGAAGAAAGGATAGCTTGTCTTTTAAAATTACCACAAAATGTTTTAACAGCATTTTATTTTCTGTTAAATTGTAATTTTTTGAAAGCTAAAAATTATTTTAGTTAACTGCAGTTATATTGACACACCAATAACCAAACATAGCCTTCATAGAGTAAGCAATTTTTCAAGTTTGACCCTTTGGCAGTTATTTTATGGAACAATAATACTCTCCATCTATTAAATTCATACCATGTTTCTAGAGAAATAGAATTATACAATAAACAGTTAACAGGATTTCATGTAACCAAATACATTTTTTTAACAAACAAAATTTACAGCACTTATTAACTGTAAAGCAAATTTGAAAAATCTAAATATTCTTAAAATTTTATAATTCAATTTCTAAAAGCTCCCACAATGAATTAAATCAGTAGAATTGATTTAAAAAAAAAAAAAAATCACATGTAAACATAATTTGGGAAGACCGAAACATTAGAAAAACGGACAGCATTAACTTTCATTCACTCAATAAGAAATCCAACCAATATAAAGATTTTACACCTTATAATAAAATCAGGTCTCAAAAACCATTTAGCCTACTTAGACAGAAATAATTTAACTAAATGGCAATAATCTATCAAGTTTTTAATTTTCAAAGATCCAAGAGAAAAATAAAAATAAATAAAAAACACAAATCTGTAGAAAGCATTTATTATCAATAATACTCTCCATCTATTAAGTTATAAATGTACATATATTACATATTTTGTTTGTTTTTTTTTGGTTTCTTTTAAAATAAAAAAAAAAGTTAACAGTCACAAAAGGACAGAAGCAGACACTTGAGGTTCCTAACAAAACAGCACATAATCCAGAAGTTGGTTGATGCAGAAATTGAAATGCTTTGGACAAGTTAATACTATCAACTCAGCTGCAACAGGGAAGGTGAGGATAAACATTCTGAAAGATGGGTTAATGGCCTCATGAAATCCCACTAAAGTTTTCAAGTTGTACTCTTCATTTATCCTTTCCTGGTGTAGGCAGCTGTGGTCTTTGAGAAAATAGAACACCTTGTCCATATGAATGATGATCAGCCCATCCCCACCCATGTTGACCCCCATACACACATGTAGATGACATCTGTTACTATCCTTAGGTAACTGCCCTAAAGTTCACCGCCATGATCAGGTTCACTTTCCTTTTCCTAAAATAAAAGATAAAAATTTTATAAACAAATGTAAATTTTAAAGTCATTTTTAGTGCATATTTATAGAAATAGATACATACTGGTTTCTTTGCTTCCTCTTCTTCCTCATCATCTTCCTCTTCCTCTTCTTCCTTTTTATCAGATTCTGTAGTAAAATTGAAACATAAATTTAATTCAGAAACAAAAATAAAATAGCTTATATTAACAGATTAGGAACTAACATGTATATATTCAAAATATGAAATTTGGTTTGTAAATATTTAGGGAGGAAGATTTACCTTCATCTTTCATTTTCTTTTCTTCCTCTTCTCGAACTTTTCTTTCCTCTTCCTCTTGTTTATCTTTCATTTTTTTTTCTGGGTCCTAGAAAAGAAAGGAAATTATTTAAAATTGCATTATAAATATATTACAATAAAAATTGAAAATACTTAACTAGTTGTTGGCGAATGAAAGTTTCAGCATAACATATCAAATAGTAAAAGCCTTTTGTTTAGGAGTTTGATGAAAGAAATTCCTAATGTTACGAACCTTGGTCTTCATCCAAGTATTTTTGGCATGTGCTTCTGCTTCTTCAATACTGTCAGTGACAATCAAGTTATCAAAAATAGTTCCAGATTTTACCTAAGAGAAAAATCAGAATTATTAAAGATAAAGCATTTTATCATTAAAACATATATTCATACATGAAAGATTATAATTATTTAGTAACTACAATTGTCATGCACAAAAATTGTTGCTTCTTACATCTCTTGCCTTTAATATTGATCAAATACAAAATGTTTTATCTGGTGATACCAGTCTATTATGATTACAATTAGAAAGAAAAAATCTTGAATGATACCAATAATATCTTTAGAATAATAAAAATTGGAATAAATAAAACCAATACTTACTTGCCACAAATCAAATCCAACAGAGCCAATATCAGAGTATTTATAAAGGCTATCATCAGGAGAATAATCAGGGTTATCAATTTCAGGGTGGATCCATTCACCTTTGTAATTAGGATTGTCAATTTGTTTTGGTTTCCATTCACCCTAAATCAAATTGAATTTGTTAAAATTGAAGTGTTTGAATATGCAATCTAATTATCCTCGTTTATAGAACTTGACTAGTGTATCAATTCTACGTATAAACAGAGAAATTGAAAGTTCATAACTACACAAATTGAGAAAGTCTTGGAATGAATATTAATTTTAAAAGAATTTTAACAAAGCATGAAAAATAAGGTATTTAAGATTTTTAGATTCGTGCAAATTAAACAGGTTTACTTTACTGCATTTTTGTTTCAATTTGGCTTATGCCAATGTGTAAGTAAAAACAAAATAATCATCCCTTTTTATACTATCATTACTATTATTATGCAAAAGATGATATAGATTACAAGGAATAAAAACTAAATTGCTACATGCATATAAAGCTTATAACAGTGAGAATTTTCTAACAACGCAGCTTGTCAAAAGTATAGTTTCTGTATAATCTTCAGCTACATAAAAAAAACAACATTCAATTGAACAAAAACTATCACAGTTCTATTACTTCCTTCTTAAACAAATCCAAGTCGAACAAGAGATGGTGAATATTATTACTAAGTAATCAGAGATATTCCTTACAACTAACTTATTTTTTAAATATTGTTACACTAAGAGTTAAAAAAAACCCCAAAAACATTGAGTTTTAAGAAAACTAAACGATTATTACTGACAGAACTAGATGTTTTGTCTTCTCTTTTGGTCAATTTCTGAATTTCTATCAAATATGGAAGTGTATAACAGAAACAGTGGGACAAGCAGAATTATATAAATTAGCTAACATTGACCACATAAAATGAAAAAATATTGCTCTGATCACATGTACATAATCCTTTTATTATTTTAGAATTAAACCAATGATAAAAGTCATTAATTTTCTTTTATTTTTGCCATATGGATTTATGCTACACATAATTAAACTCCATTGCAAAAAGGCATTTAAGAAAGTATACTCCATTTAGATATTATATAGTTCTATGTTCATGTTAGTACTATAAATCTATTTGGAAAGAAAAAAAAATGACTAAACTGCTTGAAAATGGTTGTTAAAGTGATTATTTTTAGACACAAACTAATTAGATATAGAGAAGTAATAATCAAATTATGATTTAAAAATTGGTCTTGAAGGTGCTTTGACATTAAGATTCAAAAGACAGAAATGCATGTAAATAGAACACCTTCCAACACACAATTCTTTGCTTCACTACAACCTACAAGAAAATCTGCTAGATGATGAATGCTGGGAATTTATAGAAAACTTACCTTGTAGGCAGGGTTATCAATCATAGGTGGTTCCCATTCCCCATCCATATCATCATCCCAATCATCGGGCTTTTTAGCATCAGGATCAGGTATGTGTTCAGGTTGGTCCCAATCATCAGGCTTTTTGTCATCAGGATCATCCATTTTTTCACGGTCATCCCAATCTTCTGGTTTCTTGGCATCAGGATCCTAGATTTTTTTTTAATTTTAAAATTAGATATTATCATACAAATGCTAAAGACTGAATAATCAGTTTAATTTTGGACAATGACCACATGCTTTTATTAAAGAATATTCTTGTCACAGACTTGTCTATTTTGTGATTTTACCATTGCTTTTAATTTTAAGTTATTAGTCATAATTACAGAATCAAAAGAAATAGTAAAAATCACAAAATAGTCATGTCACAATGCAAATACCGAATAATGATCAGAAATTGAAAAAAAACAGTAATATGTAGGGCTATGACAAGTATGTTCTTTAATAAAAGCATATTGTTAAAGCCTTAATAAACTTAATCATATTTGAATGTATAACAAAGAATTCTCACCTTAATTTTCTTAGGCGGCAGAAAGTCCCAGTCTGACTCCAAATCACCACTTTCAACTTTTTCATTGTCAATTCTGACTTCATAAGAATTATCTGGTTTTAAAATCAACGTGTACAAGTGGGTATAGACATCATCCTAAAAGCAAAATCCAAATAGGAACATTTAATACAAAAAATTCTTTTACAAGTTAATATTGATTTGCAAAATAACTCCTAAAATTTTTAAATTTAAATATTTGAGCAAATATTGAATTATTAAAAAGTTTTTAATTTACCTTGCAACGAATATCTTTTTTAGTCAGCAAAATCTTGCCTTTATAGTTGAAGATAACATGTACTTTCTTGGTACCTGGTCCACAAATGTCAGGGCCTATAGAAAAAAAAAGTAAAATTAGATATAATTATTCTTGTAAAAATTTTCTGTAAATACAAATATTCAAGAGTTAAAAACCTAACAATTTCTAGAATTTGTTCAAATAGAAAATTGTCAAATTTTCTAAAGGACTAAAGTTTAACTACTTACCAAACATAATCAAGTATGGAGAATCACCATGGAGATTCTTTTGATCTAGATCACTGCTGTAGAGTTTAGCATAACCACCTCCACAATCAATATTTTGTTCATGTTTCACAGTAAACTGCATAACAAGAGGTTTGTTTTCATTGCTAAACTTATCAAATTTAGCTGAAATTCCATAAAATTTTGCATCCTGGGAAGTTTTTAAACCTTTGTCTTTTTCAACGTCTCCATAGAATTTTCCAGAAGAAATTACAAATTTTCCTTGGTCACTACCTTTGTATGTCGAATCCACCCACTTTGCTCGCCACGAATCATCTAAAAATAAATATAAAAAATAAATTCAAAATTTGTTTTGATTTACGTTTAAACCAAAGTTTAATACGTCAGATCGAAATCTTAACCCATCCTACTTGTCCTCATTCATTTAAAGGATTTGCACGTTTAAGTTTTGAATGATTTATTCAAAATCATTTTTTTTCAAATTCTAAGGATGATATTAAATAACTAAATTCTTTTTTGTATGGAATGATCAATTTAAATTTATAGAGTCTTTAGAGACGACTGAAATCATAGTATGGTTTTTTTAAACTTCAATTAATGGTTCTAGTCCAAGCAAGTCCAGTGTGTAATGAGTGATAATTAAAACAAATGATCAAGTATGCTTAAAAATAATCAATTTAGAAAAAAAAAAAAAAAAAAAGATAAAAAATATTTTGAAAATATTTGCTTTTTATATTCAACAAGTGAAGCATGCATGGTCTCCCATGAAACCACATTGAATGGGGCATATTAAAAAAAAAGACATTTTGGACAGGAACGTTAGCCCCCCCCCCAAAAAAAAAAAAGGATGGTTTTTAGCTCCCAAAAAGCCCTGGGGACGCGAATGAGAATTTTGACTCGTTCAAAAATACTGACTCCAACCCGATAAAGATATTTGATTGTTAATGTAAAAAATTGGAAATGAAGCTAATGGATGGACCATTTAGGTTAGGACAAAAACAATAGAAGAAACTTAAAATTATGGAAAGAAGAAAATGAATTATAGGAATTCGACATGAGTTAATAATAATCAAAGAGTCAAAGACAGTTGAGAAAAGTTCGATTTTTGTCACCTAGGGTCAAACGAAAAGAATTTCTAAAATTCTGTGATTTTTATTGATAATTGATTGAAGAGGGATATCGACCCAGATTGATAAATTCAAAGGAATTCAATCGTGCGTGGTGTCAATCAAAAATCAATGAAATTTGATTTAACCACGAATACTGATTTCATTGTTCATTAAAAAATATATATTTGCAATAACCATTACCATGGATGGCCTTTTTCATATTGGCAAAGAAATTAAAATTTAATTTTTTTTTAAATCCAAAAACAGCTTTTAAATTTTTTAGCTATATTTTAACCTTATTGGCCGATATATCGGCCTTTCCCTGGTGACCTAAGGCAAAAAAGATACACCAGTATTTCCTTCCTACTATAGTCGCATAGAACGCATCTGAGTGACTAGTTGGCCAGTTTACTAAGTCAGGGTTTTAAGGCTAAAGTAACAATCTTTAATTTCAGGATTGTAAAGAAAAGAATTTAAATTATATATAAATTCTTGGCCCAAACTGCCTACCATATTTTAATTTCTTTTTTTTTTTAAGTTAACAAAACTGGGGACACTTTCACCTTTTTCATTACTGTTCCTTCAGTAAATATTTTATAGGTAATCATTTTATTAAAGGTTAAATTCGTTATCTTTACAACCACATGAATTTAATAAAAATATTAAAAACGCGAATTAAAAGGCGTGGGGAATTGTTGAAGGATGATCATTAAAATACACGCCAAAGGAGAGAACAAAAAAAGACCCCTAAAGAAATGTGCAAAGTAACTTTTTTTTTTTTGTTTTTTACTTCATTTTCTTAATCTGCGTTTTAAAATCATTATAAAATTCCGTTAAAAAATTAGTGAAGAGAAACTTTAAATTTAAAATAATCAAACATTGCTTTTTTTTCCATTTGTGGGTCTTTTATCTTAAGAAGTTATACACTTGCTTTATATTTGTTGCGGGTGTACATGCAGTTAAATATAAGACCTTTCTTTAAAGAAGCCAAAACAAATTCTGATTAATCAAAAAAAAAAAAAAAATCAAAAGATTCCCAATAAAATTTTAAGGGCATTTAAAGTCATATTTTAAGTGAGGGAAATTTTAAGATCATCAACAAAAGAACTTTTTTTAGCTTTTTTTATAATTTATTTTTAAGAAACTTTAACTATTGAGATCAGCTTTGATAATAGTTTAGATGAGGAAAAAAATAATACTTTAATCAACGAAAAAGTGAGGGGGTATTTTTTTCGGCATCCTAAAAAAATTATTTCAACAAGCCGAAAACCTTGTTCAATACAACCTTTACAATTAATTTTAAACAAAATCAAATGGAGTTAATTTTATAAACCGTAAATATATATTTAAATTTCGATTAGAATATAAATAACAATCAGAAAGCTTTTTTTAATCTTTCATAAATGAAATCTTTTTTCAGATTTACTCTCATTTTGAACGCGTTTTTTTCTGCCTCACATCATTTTATCTATAGCTAATCTGTTATCAACTTAAATTGTACAAAATACGTAAATAAACATAGGATCATAACTTACCAAGAAATTCCTCTTGGAAATAAACCTTAGCATTGCAATATGCAATGGCGATTAGACAAAGAGCGAGACCGTTCGTGACCGGCAGCATCTTCATTTTCAGGACCGACTGAGGAAAAACGAGTGTTTTGTAGCCGCCCTAAGTCCATGTGATAAGACAGATGGAAGCAACTGATTGGTGGAGCGTCAACCAATCGGACGGCACCACGCGCAGTGCAGTCGTTGTACGAAAACACTAAACGATCAAACTAGTTAATTCATTAGAATTTCTACGGAAGCTCAGAAAAATTAAAATTAGATTTTTTTTCTACAAGAAGCATCATGCAGTAATAATGTTATTTTTAAGTTTTTTTCATCATTTTTTAAATCTTTAATTTTGTAAACGAATTGTAAGAAAAGAGTATTGATGATACAATTTACTATATGCATAATCTTTGAAATTGAGAAGATTTTAATCTTTTCAAGAATATTAATAGTCTCCTGTCAAAGAGTTTATTTATTTATTTGTAAAATGTATTTAAAAAATTATTTGTATTTCTCATGAAAATTCTCGGATAATTTTTAATTATACTAGAAATTTTGTTCAGCCTTGCTTAGGGGTTGCTTTGATGCTTCTTTTATGCTCATTTTGATTTATGTTTTTTGTGATTGCAAGAGTTTTGTTTTCTTTAAAAAAAAAACTGCCGTCATTTTTTAAAAGCTGAAAATTATCTTAGTTAACTGCAGTTATATTGACGCACCAATAACCAACATAGCCCTCATAGAGTAAGCAATTTTTCAAGTTTGACCCTTTGGCAGTTATTTTATGGAACAAAACCAAATCAAAAAGTGCCTTCAATAAGTTTTCAGGCTTGTTTTGTACAGGCATTTAAAATTGTCGTAGAGTCCTGAAAATTCAGTATATTATTTCTATACATCTTATGACATGACGGAAAAGTTTTTATGATTTCAGATTCAAATAAACAGCTACAGCAGGAATTAGAATACACCCTACTAAAGCCTGATTGTCACAACTGGTGAATTTCAAATGCAATCTGGAAATAAGGACCTTTTAGAAGAATGATATGCAATAAAATTTTTGGGAAAAAAATGCCACAGAAATGTATGAAATGCTTCAAACTGCTTTTGGATTGTGGCGATGAGACACAATTGTTTATTAAAAATATTTTCTTAAAAAAATCCAATTTTTTTTTAACATTTTATTTTTTTCCAATAAGGAAGAAGAAGAAAAGAAAATTTTTAATTTATGTTAATAATTAATTTTTTTGAAAATAAAAGTTTTGTAATATTAGTAGTTTTGGTGTGTATTATTTGATTGAGTAGATACCAATATTAGCTTTTAAAAAGGTGACCATTATTTTCTTAATTTTTACATTCTTCTTTGGTTTTCAGTGCCTGCTAGCAGCAGACACGTGTTGATAGTCTGAGGC
>JAUZSX010000050.1:3443873-3461516 GCA_034780655.1 Idiosepius hallami
GAGTTAGAGGCTAAAATTTTCAGGATTTTCTAGTTTCTATGATACCAACATATGGTGGAAATTTGAAAAAAAAAGTGGGACGCAAGGGTGTTGAGGTCTGGATGATTTGACATGGAATGACCCTCTACAGATTAATATTATATTTTATATATATATATATATATATATATATATATAATGAAGATCTTGATTCAATGATTTTTATTATGTTGACTTTTTCTTTGTTTTTTTTTTAAATATTTTTATTTGTTTGTGACATGAATTGAAATCGATTCTCATCACTTATTTTAGTTGATTTCGATATTAAAGCAGATTACTATTTAAGTTGGATTCAATGAAAGAATTGAAGAAAAAAAAACGAAATTAAGATTTCTTGTTTGGAAAGAACAAAAATATTGATTGCTTAAAAGCTTTTCTTTTTTTGCAGGAACTTGCATTATTATTCTTAAAGAATTCTCAACTCAAGCAATCAATAAAAGTCAATAATTTTGAAATCTGATTTTTAAAACTATGGATAAACACTTATTGTTAATGAATCAACTGTTAGAAATATATAGGTAGGGCTGCATTTCTTTGCATTCTGAATATTTTTTTAACAAAAATCATATTCTTTTTAAAGAAAGAGTATTCTTCTAATAAAAAAAGCATATTCTTTTTTAAGAAAATATTCTTGCGAAAAAAAAACATATTCATCAGCATATGCTTGAAGAATATTTCTAGCCTTTCAAGAGAATAAAGCATATTTTAAAAATAATATTGTCACAGCCCTAATAATAAGCCTGTGTTAAGAGAAAAAAAGAGGAACAAATATTACTATTAGAAGGACTAATTTGATAAAGGACTATACAGAAGCAAAATTTTGTCACTAAAAACAACAACATATGTTGACTGGGTTCTTTTTTTCCTCACTTTTTCTTAATTTTTTTCCTTTTTTTGATGATTCAGCCTTTTATCAAATTCATATTTGTGGTTTCTAAATACTAGAGGACAGTTTTCTAAAAAATCTTTATATAAATTTTTTATTGATTTTATTTCAAAATTTGAGAATGACAGCATACTAATTTAACTATGAAGTTCTGTTTCTTTTTTTGAAAATATAAGAAACACTCATATTGACGGTAGGCTGTTGACTGTGAACATACATTTATTTGGGTCACAAGGATGGAGCATTGGTAAAAGCTTGGACTCTGGAATCATCGTACGCAAGTTCAGATCCAAGTCAGAACCATTGCATTTAGCTGAAGCTGCCTCAGGCAGATGAGGCTCATTAACTCAAGAGAGCATCTCATCCAGGTGAAGGGCAATAGTGAACCAGAGCATTTAAAAATGGCCTTTTGCCTAACTTTGGTTGGGACTCGTCCAAGTAAATATCGTATATGTATTTGGCAGAGCTGGGACTACCGATGGTAGATTTTTGTTACCGATACCGATCATTCGGTATTTTAAAAAAACTACCGATATATATTAACGGTATATTGAAAAAGTGAGCACAAGACATTTTTTGTTAAGACTTCAAAGAAGACGACATTTTAATCATGTATTTATTTATTATTTAATCATATAAACTTGTTTCTCTTGCTCTAATCGTTTCTGTGTAGTTTGT
Source organism: Idiosepius hallami (assembly GCA_034780655.1). Classification (NCBI taxonomy): domain Eukaryota; kingdom Metazoa; phylum Mollusca; class Cephalopoda; family Idiosepiidae; genus Idiosepius; species Idiosepius hallami. The sequence continues at coordinate 3,445,477 of JAUZSX010000050.1, forward strand.
TCAACCCTTTGAGTTTAGATAGATTTATTCAATTCCAGCACAATATTACAATTTTTTAAGATTCATTTTTTTAGCCCATCTTCAAATCATTATAAATTAGAATAAAAAGTAATTAGTAATATTATTTCAATCAATTTTTCAAAAACTCAAAGTGAAATTATAAGTTTAATCCTTCCGTATCATATTCATACAGAAATTTCAAGAAAGAAAAAAAAAATTCTTCATAATTCTGAAGTTTACAATTCAAACTTTTTTGAAATTTAAGGAAACTGACTGTGTAAAGAAATAGCATAAAAAATGTATATTTGTTTTAGTGAATCGAGTAGAAACTAAATAATGAAATATGCAAATGAGATTTGTTTTCTATTTGGGTTTTGTATAAGTGGCAAGTTTGTTTGAAAGTTGTTTGTATGACTGAATACTAAATTTTATTATATCAGATTTTAGATAGATTTCTTAGAATTGAATTCAGGGGTGGACTTAAGGGCCCGACGGACCCTTTCTTAACTGCAACTCCTGTTCAAGTTCAATTGAAATTATTCACCAATATTTTATTTTATTTGTTTATGCTGCTTAAATTCAATCCAATTTAGTCTACTGGATGTCAGAGATTAAAGCAAGTATGGAATTTTTTTTATAAAAGTAGCAATGGTTATGATGGAAAGAAAAATAAGACAGTTCCGAATGTTAGCAGTTATAAAGACACAAATATTCAAAGTGGGTTTTCAAACCAATTTCAATCAATCAATCAATTTTTCAACATAATCATATGAGATGCTCATGTTTGTTGTGTTTATAATTTTGTCTGTGCTGGCTGAGGCTTTTTGATTCTTTATTTAGAAATCTTTTTATTCTTTATTCTTTGTTAAATATTCACTCACCATTTATCCTAACCATACCTTTATTTATACTAGTTGATTTCTAGTTGTTGAAGCTAACTTAAAAGCCTTGCAGTGTTAATATTCCTCATCAATTGACCACATTCACTATGTGTTTAATATCTCTGTGAGTTTATTACCTAGAACATTGGGAGCTTTGGATGGTAAGGCTATTTTTTAACGAAAATCTGTTACATATGCTCATTGGAATCAGTGTTGTCCTTCACCTAGTTACTCTCCCGAGTTAACAAGCCTCATCTATCTAAGTTTTTGAATCATTGTTGTCCTGTACGTAGATCCCAAAACAACAAGCTAATTCAAGAGATACATGTGGCTTGGGATCACTTGTGAATTTAAAATTCCCATTAAACTCACCGCTGAATTATGTTGAGCTGGCTTAACCTTCAAAAGGTCAGTATGCTGACCAAACACTTTAATTAATTTTTAGATAAATGGAAATGCATGTGATACTAAAGAAATTGTTGTACTAAATAAGCTTTTATAAACCTAAATTTTTTTTTGTTTGATGTTATATTTTTTTAAATCATTTTTTTTGGTGAAAAACAGTTCTATTAATTTGGAAGAAATTTGGAATTCATACAGGATTTGGCAGAAATCTCTCTCTTTTTTTAAAGATTGGCAAAAAGCAGAAACACCATTTCTAAAAAAATTAATTTTGTTTTTTGCATAAACTAAAAGTTACAGTTTTTGTTTATTTGGTTGTTACAGTTACATCCTCTAAATGATAATTTTTGTTCACTATACATAAGTGAAGGTTTAAAATGTGGCAAAAATTTTGCTGCACCTTGTATCTTCTTAGACAGATTAGTTGGTAAGAAAATCAAACAGATTGATTAGAAATTTTGCTTCAAAAATCCTAAAAAACAACTTGGTCAATAGTTTGCCCAATGTTACTACAATGCTACAGACTTCTCTTCAGAATTTATAACTTAATAGTTGATATATGGATTTTTTTCTAGGAATCTTTTTGGGTTGATATGATTTTTTTTTTTAGGTAAAATAAAATTGCTGCAGATGTTTGAAAATTCTCAAAGTTGATTTCTGTCTTTTGAATAAGTAGTTTATATAACAAAGACCCAACCAACCATTTGAAATGCAGCTGTCAGAAAAGTGGAATAAAATATATACATCATATATTACATCATTTACATGGAGAATGTAAAAAAAATCAAGCAGATAAATGATCAGTAAATAACCCTACAGGAAAGTATAAGTAGATTTCTATAGTTTAGAGTTGTTAAAGTATTTCTCTACAGTTTACAGTTTTTAAATTTACTTTCAACATCTATTCTAAAATAGAGGAGAGTAGTTAAAGTTCATGTATAAATTCTTCTTAGAAAAAATCTATCAGCCTCTTTGATGAAATAGCGTGTGTAAGTGGGCATGCACTGTGATCACGTTTTTGGGTTTCAATACGGCTATAGTGGGTCTACTGTGTACAGAATTCAAGTAATATAGTTTCTTATATTCTATACAACATAAGAATCAGACTCCAAGTTTAAAAGCAAATGTGCAACACTAACTTGCAACGCATCATTTTGGTGAAAAAAATCATCAATTGCAATTGTAGGAGCATTATTATTATATTGTAATATAATTATTATAGAAATGGGGCATTATGAAGAAATAAATTCTACCATTCTTCCAAGAGTGCTTGCCTGGAAGTATATAGTTAATTCTCCAATTGGAGTCAGAACTTGTATATTCCTGTTGGACTATAAATTTTTACTTAAACTCAGGGAAAGTTTATTTGGAATAGTGGATAGACACTCAGACTTTAGAATCATAATATGCAAGTTTAATTCCAGTTTTTTAGTTTACATTCACATTTTGACTAAAACCCTTGGGAGATGTATGAATCCTTTGATTCTTTGTAACTATAGACTAAATTGTCCATCTTATATTATGCAAAAAAACTGAATGAGAGAGCATTTATCAAAAAAGATTGTTCTTGGCATTAAAGGACTAAAAAGGTTGATATGCTATCAAACAAACTAAAAATCAATTCAAACTCAACTTTGAAAAATTACCACAAAGAAAGATTTAGTAGTATAATGACTAAGTGGTTAAAGGAATCAACTTAGGAATTACAAATAAGTGAGTTCAAATCCTGATCAAAACAGCATGTGGCTTTTTAGTTGCTTAGGGCACATGAGGCTTGTAAATTTGTGAGAGAAACATGACAGCTACCACTCATATCTCAATTAATTGTTAATCCGATGATGGGGAAAGATGACAGTGCCATTTGCGGTCGATGTTATTTTCGGTGGTTGTGGCTGCATGGTGGCCACACAAACCCTGTCTCAAAGAGGGATGTGACAGGCAATTTCCATGATTTGGTTGCATTGGACTGCTGGCTTCATGATTCACAAAGCAAGAAGCAGTACCTGGTTATTTCTAAATAGTCAGCCATCAAAGCACTCTTCGGTGATCACATTGGAGACACCAGTTCCAGTCTAACTTGACTGTATTATGAGTGCAACACATCTAGGTTAAAGACAGCACTGTTTTCTTAATGTGAGTCTTGGGTAGAAGGGAGAGCTCTGAACAAGAAAACCAACAGACTCAAAGTTGATGACTGAAATGACTGTGCAACTTGTCATGAAGCAGATTAGAATTTTCTTGTGTTCAGAGGGAAAGAAAAAGTCAAAGAGAGAGACATGGATTGATAGATGTATATATCAATATATAAGTGTAATAATGACTTTCTAGTTAATCCTATCCTATAATTATAATTAGGGAGCTTGCAGCCCCCATTTTGTGGGGTCTGCGGGGGCCCTAAGCACGGCCATGTGTGTTAAGTCACCTATCCTACTTCTTTAGGCATAATAAATGCATAGATGAATAATAGAAAATTGCATGAAATTGACAGTTTTCAATACTTTTTCTTATTTTTCATTCATTTTATTTTATTACATCAATAGCCTACATTATGTCATTCAGTTGCCAATAAATTTAAACTTGGTACACTTCTACACTACAAATTCTTAATGATTTACTGGGTTCTTGCATAAAATTAAATTATCAAAAAATCCCACACCTCCACAAAAAAGACTTATTTCTTTTTTTTTTTCGACTAGAAAGCATGGGCATTATTCTATGTTTATAAGTCTGAAGAAAATTTTTTTAGAGATTAAAATAATTCTATTTAACCTAATAATATACCACCGACTTTGTTCTTTTACTTTAGTTTCCAAGAAATTAGAGACATTTACACTTTTTACAAGTTTCTGTCTCATTCTTTGTGAGGTTTTATTTATTTTGTCTACAAAAAGTGCACTTGCAGAAATCTTGAGAGACTTGTAATCATCTCAACAGAGCAATACCAGCCCTACAGAATGCACCTTATGACCCCTATACCAACAAAATGTAACTTACACTACCATTCATATACTGAACCCGCAAAAAATAAAGCAACCTCTATTTCAGGGCCTGGAATAGAGGTTAATCAAATGTTTATATAAGATGTTGATATAAAAATAAGGTACACAAAGAAGTGTGAATCTTGTGCTTCTGCGTGTGTAGCAGTTGAATAATAATTTAAAAAACAAAACAATCCTATGTATAAATTTAACATGCAGGCAATGTTGTGGATTTTAGTTTATATTTAAATAGATATACATCTAGATATACATATCTCTTTAACAAGTTTACTCCACTCACATTTTAATATTCAGTAAAAAAAAAAAAAGAAGAACAGCACTACATAATTCAAGAATTTTAATTATTAGAAATAGGAATTCGATTCCTTTTTTGCTGATGAGGCCTTTGTTTTTAATTACAAAAATAATAAAGAAAAATATAAGTCTATAATGCATTGAGTGTTAATACTAAAATATTTTTTTATATTTACAAAATTTCAGAGCCATCAAAACAATAGAAAAAAACTTTTCCATTTTTGTGGGAGTTACTCAGCTTAAATTTTTTGAATCTTCTAGAGTTCAATTTTAATTTTTTTTTCTACATACATCTGACAACCATACTATTATTAAGAGAAAGTGTGCCTAGCATATTTATGAGGATGGTTCCAAAAATTAATGCCACCTATTTATTTTTAAGTTATCTAATGTTGAAGAGCAACTAAGACATTTTGTTCTCCAGAATTTATTTTTCTACATAGTCACCAATAAATGTACATTTGCCAGCAGTAAACAAAGTGGTCAAATTTCGCATCTTGAGCATGCTCTATCAATCAAATGTTTGTTACAACTCTGAAATTGACAATCCTATCTCCAAATTGTCCTGACATCAACTGAACCAGCTTTAAAAAGTTAAGCAGGCAGTAATGGATGTTAGTTGGTTGAATTTTTTCTGCATAGAGGAATTGAAGGAGGCATTGATTTTGGAACAACCCTTGTAGTTTGCATGGGCCTGGAAGCTGGGTTTGATGATTGTGAGGGATACAATCAGGAAAAAGACTTTCTTTTTACAGCATGCACGTAAAACCCCTTCCCAAAAAACTCGCCACCTTTTTCTAAAGATGATAAATCAAGGTTCTAAGAATTTATGATTATTTGTTCTCAAGGCTTTTGTTCTATGGTTTTAATGTTTTTATTATTTTGTGACCATAGTAGTAAATTGATAAAAAAAGATGTGTATAGATTTGTATGCGTATAAAAATGGAAACTGGGTGATTTGATATATGTAAAAATATCTGGGTGGGGATTTATTCAGAGAAAAGCTGACGTGTTTCCACATAGAAACTTCCAAGAAAATTGAAATCATCACTTAACACGAAAACCAAGGAGAGATATGTATATGTTGTTATTTTCTAAGCAGGTCAGATTGTTATTGTTGATAATATTTGAAAAGTGGTCACATAGAAAAGATATAAATTTTAACTTGACTAAAAGTGTAAACAAAATTTTTGCTAAGATTTTAACCCATGTATAGGTGATGTTGAAAATAAGAAATTTAAAAGATAAAAAATTTTTTAAACCTGCTAAAATATCCAATTCTCTTGTCCAACACAATAAACAAACAAATCATAAATTCAGTTTTAAAAACTAAATAAAAAAAATGAATCTCCTATATTCAAAATATAAACAGACATGGAATGGTTAATGCTTGCTCAATATCCTGATTAAAGGTAACACAGAGACCTTGGTCTCACAAAATATTCTACTTTCTGTCTAAAGTAGTGTTGAACAAGTTAGGCTTAACACTCACAAATTGTCAAGCTGTTATCAATCTCTGAATGTTTTTTTTTTAGGTTTACATCTGGCCTGCCTTGAAAAGGACAAAGTTTATCTTTCATTGTATTTCTCCAAGTATTAACTTTATTGATGATTTATGAGAATTTCTATGTTGAAACACGTGTTCGTGCTCCGAATAAGTATGAATAAAATTTTTATTGCTATCATTGTATTTAAAGAAAAACCTTATAATATTTTAACAATCAAACCATTTGTAATTTAAAATTTGGTCTAAAATGACTGACTATCAAGTTGAAAACAAAACAAAACACCTTTTCATATGATAGTAACACGAGTTATTTAATAAATAAGGCAATTTTTTTTGTCTGGACTTATAATACAGATAGAAACTTTACTGTGTTTTTGTTATAGTCATACTTTTCTTATACAGATGTAATTGCTTTGCATGTTAAAGAAACACTTTAAGAGTTTTGACCATTAATATAGATGACCAAGCAAGGAGCATATTTTAGTATTCAACAGCAGTGAGTTATCAAGTTTTGGTTGCTGAAGGATGCAAACCAGTTGAAGTTCATAGGAAAATGTCACCTGTTTCGGTGCCACATGTTTCAGCCAAAAAATATCTACAATTTGGCCAAATTTTTTAAAGAAACATTGAACAGTGTTTAGAATGAAGACTACCTAGAGAGGCCTTCAGAATTGAGGTATTAATGACTTCCTTAAGTTTGACAAAAAGGTGACAGTGGATGTCATTTCAAGGACTTTGAGCTTATCTATTCAGACAACATACAAAATTCAGTCAAAAGAAGTCGTGTAGTATCATGACAACACAAGACCTCACACCACAGTCCAAATGGTGCAGACCATCAGCAAGCTAGGCTGGGAACTGCTCCCTCATCCCTCTTACAACTTAGATGTTGCCTCTTCAGATTTTTACCTGGTTGATTCTTTAAAAGCATTCGAAAGAAGCACAAGACTTGATTGTGTGACAGAAAATCTGTCAGCTAATTAGTAATGAAAATTAGTTAGATTTGAAGTAATTTTAGCATTAAAATTTAAAAAAAATAAAAACTGGCTTGGAACCACCATTATTATTATTGAGAATTGAGGATTTTTAAGGAAAAATGTGTGAGGTCTCAAGCCAGACTAGTTATAAGAGGACTCTAGCTTCATTGGCACATATCATCAAGATAAGTGGCAAAATCCAAGGATATAGACCAGAATTCCATATTAGAATTAGGGAGTGGGACCAAAAATAGAGTAGACACACCCACATGTATATAAAAGATACTTAGCAAAATTTTAGTAAGTTGCCTTCTAAAGTTCAGTTTCTAAAAATAGATTTGAAAGTTTTGCTGTTTAGAGTTGTTGGGCCAGAGGCTCTTAGGGCCCTGTACCCAGCCAAAATCTAAGTCCATTGCAGCAGACTTAGTAACAACCAGCCATCTCTCTCCATGCCACCCATGATGGGACTGACAATGGAATAAACATCAAAATTAAAACAAGGAATCATTTGATTTGTTTTGATTTCATCTTATCTTTGTTTGCTGTCTATGCTACTCTTCCAGCTTCAACTTTGTAAAGAGAGACCTGCAGGGCAGGAGTCACGGCCTCCAACGAGAAGTATGCAGATATGCAACATACAGTGCAAACTCTAAACGACCTCTGCAGCCTTATATTGTTACAATTGTGACGATGAAGTTAAAAGTGTTGTGAGCAACTGGCTTAGACATTAGTCCAGACATTTTTATGCTGAGGAAATACGGAAGCATGTGCACATATAGGAAAAGTGTGTGACAGTGTTGGAAGAATTTTAAAAAAAAGAAGTAAACCTTTATCAGTATTAAAGTTTCTTATACCCAAAAATTCAAATCCTTTATTGAATGACCCTTGATGGCTTCAAGCTGATTTCGTAATTACTATTATGAAAAGGCAGATTTCATTGTTAAAATATTAAGTATTCTTTTAAACATGAGTATGAAAATACAAAGTTAAATTATTTGTCAGATTTAATATCCATGACTTTATTAGAAATTATTTGTAAGAATATCTGTTTTTGTGTTATTTGTACTCAATGTCTATCTTTACTTGTTTTCTAAATGCTTATATTGTAATGAGCGTAAAGGTCATAATGATAGCAAGAAAAATGTTGAATGCATTACAAACTTTTGTTTAAAAAATTTTAGTTTTTATAATTTAAAAAAAATTAAAGCACAATATTTGATAAATTCAATTTTAAAATTATATATTAGTACATATGTATTTAGGAAATAATATTTAATCAGAATGATTAACAAAATCTGAACGTGAAAAAATCATTTGCTAAATTTTTGTAACATTTTTTGTGAAGACATTAAATAATGCATTTTATTAGTTCTGAATCAGTTTTTGGTAATTTTTTTTCTGTTAAAAACACGTCTAAAAACTTTAGTTTCACCAGAAGTGAGAAAACTGATTGTGAAGTTGCGTACTGAAAATAAACATTGGATAGTGATATTACTAAAACTGTGGAAAATCAACTAGCATTATTTTGGATATTTAAAAAAAAATTCAAGGCTGCCTAATAAAAAAAAAATACTACCTGAAAGACCTAAGAAAACCATTAACTGGTACGGCAGACTGATTAGTAATGAATCCACAAAGGGTCATTGGCATTACTATTTTACGTTAGACTATTTCTCAAAGACTTAATGTGATAGAGTTCTTTCTTTTATTTAAAAAAAAAAGAACACATCGGCCCAAAAGAAATTTGCCACTGAACTGGTCACATGGGATTGTGTGTTTGGTGATGAGCTTAAATTTAATTTGTTTTGGTCTGATGATTGAAGATTTGTTCAACACCATTTAAATAAGCAATATTCTCTTTAATGCACAAAGTTATTAAACTTTTTTAAGTACAGAACTTCTTGTTAGACTGATTAGCAAAATTGATGCATACAAGAAATCATTAAAGAACCATGTTTGCCATCATTTATCGTGTGAGTTTGTGCAAAATAATGCTTCATGTCTCACAGTGAAATCAAGAAATGTTAAGGGGAGGAAAATATTACTGTGATGAATGGAGTGGACTGTTCAAAGCCCTAACTTAAAACCAGTTGGAAATTATTGATCGAAAGGAACAAATGAAACATATCCGGATATAAATAAAAGAATGATTTTTTAAATAAATAAAAAGAAAAATATCCGTTGTGGAATGCAAGAATTCACTTGTGGAGCAAAAGATGTGCCATTTTTATCTAGGAGAATCAACTTGGGACAGTGGATAGGCTGTCAAAATTTGAAACCACAACACGTGAGTTCAAACCTCAGTTGTTCCATTTCATATTTGGAATGAGAATCCTCACATTCCCTCCAGTAATGGATTAAATAGTGCATCCTGGGTAATTTAAAAAAAACAAACTATGAGACGATAAAATAACATTAGAGTTGATCGTTCACAGTATTAAATGACTTGGAAGGTCATATCAATACTGTAAAACAAACAAATAAACATGTGCACTAATTTTTGTTAGGATAGGATGTTTTTATTGTCAGCGTGAAATGTTAATCATTCTGATCACTCAAATACATAATATATCATTTTAAATAAAATTTCAAAATTAAATTTATCAAAAATTATGCTTTATCTTTTCAATATTGCTTTAAATCTGTATCCTTGGATGCTGATATGTATAACGTAGGTATGTGTTTGTACATATTGGCATCCAAGATATAGAGCATTTCCAATTATAATTTTAGTTTAGCTTTGGAAAATATATTCTAAAAACAAAAATCTCTATAACAAAAGTTTATGAATCATTTTTCTGGCTATTGTTCTGATTTTCTCATTACTGTGTGTATAACATCTGAATAAAAAACTGTATCTAGATATATACATTAACAAAAGATAGAAAGTGAAAATAAAAAGAGAGAGAAGTAGAGACAAAGAAGAGCAAGAAATAGAAAGACTGTGTTTTTGAACTATAAAAACTACTAATCACTGCTTTAAATTGTGTGCACAGCAGTGAGCTGACTACAAACATGGATTCTGGAAAACCACTTACTCATAACTTCAAGAAATAATTTTGAGGAAGAAACCAAGTTTATTCTGGAAGAAATGACATGAGACTGTATTTACAGCAGTATCTACAAGGTTTTGTTTGTTATCAATAAAACATGAAAGAAGGTTAAAGAAATGAAACAAATGTAAAAAAATACTATAGCAAGAAAAATTATGAATTGAACTGAAAGAAAAAAATAAATTAAAAAAAAAATCATTAAAAAATATTACAAAAAACTAAATCCATTAAAACTTAAGTATTTTATAAAATTGATTAGAAATCTTAAATGAAATGCAATTCAGAATTTTCAGAATGGTTGCTTATTGAAGGTTGAATAGCTGCAAAATTTTTCCTAAGAAAACAACAATTAAAACAAAAATATAAACTAGCTGAGGTATCCAAAGTATCTCTTTAATTGTGCCCTCCACTCTGTATTCTGTCTCTTTTTAATCAAATTAAAAAAAAAACTTTACATGTACCCTAAATAATATGTTTCAGATTATACATATTTATTATGGTATCTGAGAAAAAAAAATTAGTTGATCATTCATTCTCTTTGGTCAAAATGAAATATAGTTATAGGCTCCTATGTATTATGTATTGGCAAGGGTTTGTCGTTATGAAAAATGCTATAGAGATCGAACTATAACATCTTATACCAACGATGGCTCACTAGGCCTGGACGGTATGTGGCCTGTGGTGCATCTCCCGCCTATGCTGCACCTTTCGTCCGCACATGCCAGACGACACCAGCACGGGTGACAAGCAAAGCATTTGCGAGCCAACATGATAAGATAAGTGACAGTTTGGATCTCTGCCAGGTCTCTGTAAGCAAGAAGAAATAAGGAAATTACAAATATTCTGGCTGGACTCATGAAAAATTTGACCAATAAATAAATGTATCAAAAGAAGAAAACATCCATAAATAGAAACGGATCTGAATTATTTACTAATATTTTAAAATGATTATTTTGAAACCCCTGCCCCGCCACAAAAAAAAAAATGCTACATAAATATAGGTATTCAAGAACTGGTACATTTAGAATTAATGTTTGAAAATTCTATGTGTTTAGGTTAAATAGATTCAATAAAATTGTGGTTGTAACAAAAGGCATATCTGAATCAAAGAAGTTAGATGAGTTAATATGGTTATATAATTATAGTGCATGATGAATGATTAAGAATTTTAACATCTATACAAGTAATACCAATATATCTAAACAGATTTTAACAACAAGCAAAGCTATACCCACACCTGAAGATGGGCTTAGAAAACACTGAAGGTACTTGGTATTATGACCAATATACGTTTTTTAGAATTAAAACACTAAATGATTGAAAAGTACATGTGAAATTAACAAAAAGGCCCAAAGCATATTGTCAACTCAAAAATGTGCAAAATACTAAGAAAACACAAGAAAAGAAAGAATTAACTTACTAAAATCATCTGGCCAGATCTCAAGTAAATACTTCAGTACTTCAATGTGTTTTTTAAAATCGAGGTCAGCAGAAGTCGAGGGAGATGGACAGAGGAGGACCGGACCAAAACAAACGGCTAGATTATCCACTGTCATCTTATTTAGATCACTTTTTGAGGCAACTCTTTTCAAGTGATTCAAAACCAAAGTCATTGTGTCCTGCAATAGAAAAACAAAGAAATAGAAAAATTATGTCCTAGTAGTAACAATGATAATAACTAGCAAAACCTGTGGAAATTCTAATAATCATTTTTATGTTTCTTTGTCAAGAATACATTACAATATTTCAAACTTATGAAATATTAAATTTCTTAACAACTTGGCTTTTTTAAAAATATAATATCAAATAGACAGAGAAAAAATTTAAAACTTAAAAAAAAAACAACATATTTTAGAAATTTTTCCACTGGAAAAAGTTTCAATAAGTAGTGGATAGTTATTACAGGGAAGTAATTTGTTTTTAAATAAAATCTATAATCAAATTATTTACACATCTCAATATATAAGAATTAGTTTTTTTATTATCATTATGAAAGTTATTTGCACTTTTTCTATCATTTTTAAAGTTATCTTCGTGACCAATATGACCCTTGCCTCTATTATGACTTAAAATTAGAAACCTATGAATTGAAATTTTCAGCCTTCCTAGAATTTTGAACATAAAATTGCTAGTTTGACATAAAAAAAAATTTGAGTTCATTGAATAACTAAAGACCAATGATTGCATTATCTGAAAGGAAGTGAGGATAACAATGAAAATGAGAGTAGAAGTCTAAATAAATTGAATAATGAAAACACATTTTTACTTTCTTAATAGAACTGACGAGACAATCAGACTTCATCAAATAATTTTAATTTAATAGTTCTAATTAAAGAACAAAGAAGACTTGTTTTTCATCTCAGAATAGTTTTAGCAAACAAATTGAATTTTATTTTGATTCTTTAGATAAATAATGTACATTTTTGTTTTGGGTAGGGCATATATGTTGTTCAATTACACACATCTGTATTTAAGGATGAGATGACTGTTTGACAAAGAATATGTAGAAAAGTCAAAAAGGAGTAAAGTATATTAAAGAATTTTGGGGTTGATCAAGATAAATAGTAGGGACTTGTTGGGTGAGATGTGTGTAAATAATGAGGAAGGACAATGTTAGTGTAGGAATATTAGTAGATTTAAAATATCCTATATTTTGGCTTCTGCGGTGTCCATCCTCTACAACATCATCAGTAATCAATTTGATGAATTTACTTAATCATGCTACAAAAATAATAATGTGAGTAGGACTTCTTTTGGTTGTAAACATGTTGTCTTCCCCTTTTCCTGCACAAGTTGATGATATTGTTGGTTAATTCAGATAGGCCGGCTTATCTGACCTTTTTATATTTTGTGTGTATGTAGGTTTTAGAAGAAATAATATTTCTGATATCAATATTGCTCCGCCTTCTGAAGAGATAATATATTTTCTAACTATAATTTAAGATGCTTCTTATTTGGTGAAAATTGGAGGAAATATGAAATTACACAACAAGCCAAAAGAAATAAAATAAAACAAACGGTAATGATGTACAATATTGCGTGTAGCTTTCTTTTATTTGCAGGGAAAATCTGTCAGTTGTTCAATCCTATTATAATCTCTGACAAGGAGCACACACATACAAAAAAAACTGAAAACATTTCAAAATGTCTTTTATATTTTATGAATTGGCAGTGGTAAAGGCTGATGTCAGTAATCAAATGAAAATTTCTTGCATTTGGTAGAAGTCTGTAATTATATATAAGAGTGGTCAGAGAGCATAAACTTCTGTTTAAGTCTAATGTACAGGGTGGTGCACCTAACACTCTGGATTTTGATGTGTTGTATCTAAAAATTTGATTATTTTCTATCCTTGCAACTAATATCTTTAAAACTTTACCATTGATTTAGTACTACAAGATTTAATTGATCAACTTTCTGTTCATTTTTAAGTATACGAAGGATTTAATTGAGAAAATGACAATTGAAATAGTCATGTTGAATTCTACGAAAATGAATACAGATGCTGAATCAATACTGAGAGAGTGGTGCAAAGAGAATTGACACTGAGAAAATACTAGTATCCATAGTATCACAAGTGCATTATAATGGCCACTTCATGGGATCCTAATCTTTAGATTCTACTATCAAAATATGCAAGTACACTTCTAGAGAAGGGTATTTATTAATCCACTTTTTCCTCTCAGTTAAAGATAAATATACAAAATACAAACAATAAATTGGTAGTTTGAGATCACAAACTTTAAACATTGATATAGAAGGTAAAGTAAAATACTTTTTTATTTGTGCATATTTAACTGTTTTGTTAAATATAAATATTTATTATGTGTCCACAACTTTTTGAAAGTAAGCTTTAAATGTATGACCAGCTTTAACAGCTGTCTCTTTTTTGACAGCACAGAATGCTCTCCTTATGGAGGTCTTCAGGAAGGCCACACCTATATGGAGGTGAGCATTAGAGACTCTTTCAAGGTCGCCCCATTTCTAATAGCTGCAGGGGTTCAAAGCTGGCAAGCTAGAGAGCTAGATATTTTGGGCACAAAAAGCAGCAATTCTCTGTTTAAGAAAGTCTGTACTGTTTTTGTCCCATGAGCAGAGTTCTGGATGAATATAAATTTATTGGGATTATTTTATCCTTAATCAAGGGTAAGAGAACTTCCTTTGAAATTTTCAAGTATTCCTTTGTATTGATCTTCAGGCCCATTTCAATGAAGTGAGGAAGTACGACTTCCCTATCGCTGAAAACAGCTCTATATTGCCTGACATGGTGTTTACTCTGCATGACTAGAGAAACACAAGAAAGGTCATTGGCGATAACTTTCTGATTTCTGCCGTTGGCACATACCATGAGCTTTTCCTTATCCACAAAAATGTGAACGGAATCCTGGTGTTTCAGGGGATTGAGTAGCAAAAGGCTTTTTTCCTTTACAAATGGTCTAAGATTTTGCTGTAAGAATGTTCATCTACCATATGACTTCATCCTAAGATCTTTACATACTGCATTAAAAATGATCATTTTGGTCACATTCTGCTTTTTAATTGTCAATTCAGCTATTGACTGTGATGGATTTGCTGCAATGGACTGTTTCAAGTGACCAAGGAATTTTCTGATGCAGATTTTTTCATTTCTTGGATTTTAAGCCTTCCTTTGAATGTTTTTGCCTTCCCTTGAATTCACTAATGATTAACAGTCCTAGGAGCATAGCTAGGGTCTCTGATTATGTCAGATATGTCTGGTGTGGAATAATTCAGCAATTTCCATTCTCTGTTTAAATTCTCCACTGACACTCATTTTTTTTTTAGTATTTTTGGGTGGCTAATCTTGAACATCGGACTCTAAAAAGTAGAGTAACTAACATTTCATGTTTATAATGCCACTTTAAAAAAAACTAAATTTTAGATTTAAATTACTGACAATCCATTGTTTAAACCTTGTACCCTTCTTTGAAGAGCTTGCCATCAAAAATACTTAATTGTTATTGGAGTTAAATGACTGCAGAAGTTGGTTTGCTATCAACAAAACCAGTCAACCAACAAATAACCAACAGCAATCACATAATCTCTGTGTGGGGGTAACCAGAAGCTGGTTCTGTAGAATGATTATGACTAAAGATGATACAAAGATGTGGAAATAGTTTTTTAGTTTATTCTGCTACATTTAGCAGGGATATGCTCAGCAACATCACAGGCCCCTTCGCATACATAAAAACAAGCATATCAGTTGGATGCTTTAACCACTTTGCAATAGGATTGTCTTTCAAGAGTTTGGCTTTTTTATTCACTAAATAACAGCAGCTTGAACTCAACCAAGCCAGAGTTGACCAGGATTGGGAGTAATGCTTTTTTATAGCCAGTTAAGAGATTTTCAAATTCCTCAGAAAGTTTATAAAAAGAGTTTTGTCAGGATTCTTTATCAGCCAGTTTTTACCATAGACCCTCACTGGGTCACTTGAGAGAACACCTCAAAGAATAAGCTAGATAAAAACTGTCATTACTATTTAACCAAATATATATGTGTGCCTGTGAGCACAGAAATAGTTTTAATACAATCATGCTTGATAGATAGAGGAAATTTTCTAAGAATTCCAAACACCCAGGAAACATGTTTTATAAAATCAAGAACATTATCTAAAAAATCATAGAGCAACTTCCAAAAAGCAATGGGGTTTTTCAGCTTTTAGCCAACTTGGTAGTCAGCCAAATAATTGTTTTGTATAACACACATACACCTACACAAAAAACACACAGAAAGGCAGATACATAACAGATCATACACACAAATAAATAAATACATATATATCTTTATAAATTACATTTATACTTGAGACTCAAATGTTAAGTTCAAATATATATATATATATATATATATATATATATATATATATATATATATATATATATATAGACACTAAAAAAAATAAAAAAAACA
>JAUZSX010000050.1:3467222-3485055 GCA_034780655.1 Idiosepius hallami
ATATATAATTTCATATATCTATCAATTATTTCATTTGATATATTTATTTATACAGGGTGTAAACAATAAATTGGCAGTTTGATATCTCAAACTTTAAACCTTAATAAAAAAAAAGAAAAAAAAAAAAAAAAAGGACAGTAAAATATTTTTCCTTTGTGTATGTTTATTTAACTTTTATATTTCATAAAAAAAAACATTTTATTCTAAGCAACCACTTTCTGTATTCACAACAAACCGCATCTTCATGAGCGCAAACATAAGAGACTTTCTCAACATCGCCCCATAACCAATAGTCTCTGGGGTTCCCATCTGGTGAGCCATGGGCCCAAATACTATAATTCTTATTGATGTAGTATAATATATTATATAAATATTGCTTATTATTACGAACAAACATACATGCACAAATTCAATAATATTCTATACTAACCATTTAGTTGCTTAAGTTGGGTGGATTTGGGGAAGGAGAAAAGTGTAGTCTCTGTTGCTCCTGGGCTAAAGTTCCTTCCAAGGGCAAAAATAAATTCAGTTGGTATTACTACCAATTAAAAACCAACATTAAATCCCTGTTTTTGAAAAATCTTGAATTTGAATATTGATTAAAATACAATCTAGACCTTAAACTAGAAATAAAATCTCATTTGGTAAATTACTTGCTACGATTCGCTGTCTTCAAACGCCCCCTCCCTCCTCCCTTGCCACGACTCTTGGGAAAAAATAACCCAGAAAATAAAGATTTTTAAACAACTAAATAAAATTGGTAGGATTAGTTAGTAAGGCACCCAATTTTAGTGCAATTGATATTTAATTAGTATTCAACATGCTTATTAGTTAGTAACCATGGCAACATCTAACCACACAGTCGACACTATCACACTGGTAACCTAATTATTAAACCAAGCCAACCAATAGAATACGAGTGCGATTGTTACGTTTATTTTCTTTCTTTCTTTTTCGAATCTTTCGGAGGCGTATAAATTCTGAGGTTTTTTGTTGTTGTTTTTTTTATAGAAAGAGCGTAACGTCAAAAGGTGTGCATAATATCAGTGAGAATGGCTATTGCTGTATTTGACCAAGAATTGAAGACATTGCGTTCTTCTTTAGACCTGGAAATTCCCCGGAATATTCTGAAGAGCATATTGGGTAATCTGAAGACGTCTGGAAAGCAGAACTTTTCCTTTAAAATCCAACTACACAGTGAAGATTTTACTTGTTATACTTATGGAGAAAGTGGACTTGTTGGCCTCTCAAAAACTCGTCGTTTTGCCCTTTATAAAACTAAGGACATCATAGTCTTCCAGTTTCACTCAAATGACCTTCCAGAATCTTGCTTTGAAAGCACTAAAAAATACGCATTGAATTATCAGAGTTCTGAAATGGACCAAAGCAAAGGATCAACTACCAAAAAAAAATGAATCTACAATGGAAGCCTTCTATTTTAATCGATCTATTTTACCTGTAAATCTTTTTTTTGTTGTTTTGGGACTTAAACAAAGGTAAGACACGAACGTCGCAGATAACCCCCTCCAGTTGTTTTTTATCATTTCTGAATGTCCGTTCAATTTTGGAAACCTTTCTTTTTTTTTTTTTTTTTACTGCAAAATTAAATAACATTAAAAATGTCTAGAACAAATTTACCATATCCATCTGCTATCAAAACTATTCAAACCAGGAAAGAAATGACCCAATAAGTCGTAATCCACATCGAATGATTTTTTTTTTCTATTATTTTACAAGTTATATCTACTCGTTGGTTTATTTTCTAGGCTGCGCTATGGATTTGCATATTAAATCCCCCGTTGTAGTTTGAACCCGCACACTTGTTAGAGCAGCGTGCAAGTAGAATTCTAATACTATTGTAAATATTTTATGAAATCCTTTACAATTGAATTTCATGATACTGAATAATTGTTCTTTGTATGCTTTTATTTCCACAAGTGAGTAAAGTAAAATTCAGTTCTGTTTAAATTTATTTCTTGGAATTATTTTAGTTACTTATATTTCTTGGTAATACTGCGATAACCTAAAGAGTGAATATAATTTTAAATTAATAACTCTATTTATTACTTTAATTTATGGAAAGCTAATCAAATTTTTGCAGCTATCAATAGCAGTCAAATATACGACTGGAACTTCACTTGATACTTCATTTGAAGACTACTTGTATTCAACGCTTGCTTCTTAATGCACAATAGTTACAACTTTTTCCAACGTTTAAATTTCCATTGACGTCTTCTAAAATTAAAATTCTTAGTAAATGCCTTGCTAGTCTTCATTTTAAAATAAAACTAAAATAAATCTAAGCTTCCTTAATGCTGTGTAAGTTTACTCTTGTGCCAATGATACACTTAAACTTGAATTAAAAGAAATAATCTTTACTTCAATCGGTATTTTTTTTTTAAGAAATTACAATAGAGAAATAAAATGTACAGCTCGTCTCTGAACTGTTTTTTTTCTATGTCTTTTTCACGATTTAAATCTAGTTTAATTATTCGTTTCTTCCTTAACTCTAACAACTTCCAAAATACCCTCGTTTGTATAAGATTTGCTATTTTAGTCGACTCTAATGTAGATCAATCTAATCAAAGTAATCACTGGGTTTCTCTTGAAGAGTGGAAAATTGACAAAACATGTGATCAATTTAACGAAGACTAAGATTGTCCAAAAAAAAAGGGGGGAGGTGGAAGGTTGATACAGCAATTTGTCTAAGATCTATCGAACAATTCTTTTTGCACAAGACTGTCAACACGTGCTGTTGCTTTACTATTCCCAATTCTGTGTATGGCTTTTTAGGATGTAAACTTCGAAATACTAAAACTAGAAATTGGTCTCTAAAATTTAAGGTTAGAATTAGATAAAAGAATTTTTAGAAATTTAAAATATTCTTTTCCTCCATCCTAATTTACGAAGAAAAATTGTGAAATATTCATATGCGACATAATAGTGAACTAATTAAGAAATCGGTCCACTCTCTATTATGTCTCATATCAATATTTCACGTTTTTCATCGTTAATTAGGGTGGAAGAAGAAAATATTTTTAATTTTTTAAAATTCTTTTATTCAATTCTGATCTTGAATAATTTTTCTGTTGAAACAGAATTGGTAACTCTTTGATAAAAAAATTATAGCTAAACTTATGTAATCCAGTCTTCTCGAGCGCACTAAAATTAAAAACTATTTAACCCAGCAAATTAAACCTAGTTAGTCACGATTTTTGTATTATAAAAGTCCAACTACCTTTAGGTAACTTTTTTTTTTTTTTTTCTAAAAAAATTCCATTCACAAGAGTGTATATTCTTTATCGACGATATTTATTTCAACGTGGAACAGTATTTCAAAATAAAAATAGCAGAATTTTTAGTATTTTCTATATTTTTTCTTTATTTTGCAGGACTGAGGATATGTTGCTGTAGAATTTGATGCGAAACTAGAAACCTTTTTTTCAATTCAAAACCGTTTTTAACAGCCACAAGCTCGTAAAATTGTTGTTGACACAAGAATGCTAATAGTGAAAATTTTTATTTGTTGATAAATCCGCATTTTTGCATTCCATGTACCATTCTATGATGAAAGCTTTCTAGTTTTATCGGATATTTTCTTAAAACATTCTCCGCTGGCTTTTCAGTGAAACAGCCTTATCCTGCCAATGAACCAGCCTTATCCTGCCAATGAACCGTTCTACCTAGATGACTTTACCGGAGTCCTTAAAAACTTTTGCTGGTGAAAACATGAACGGTTGAATAGTCTCTGATAGAATATCAACTTTTACAGTTATTTAATGACCGAACAAATGCCTAAAACTAAACTTTGAATACACGATCTGAACAAAATGTAAATGTCAAATCTTTGTTTCTTAAAACATTTAAATGGGAGTTTTCACATTGACTCCCATCGACTCCCAAATGAATTTAACAATAAAAATGGCTATGTAGCACAGGACCACGATTTTTATTAAAGAATTTTTCTGTACTATTTAGTACAGAAAAATTATTTAATAAAAAGAAATGAGTGGGTCATTGAGATATCGATAAGTCACTGAAAAAAGAAATTTACTCACTAATTAAACTAAGAGGAAAATATGAAGGAATAATGAACAAGAACCACCCCAAGCACATGTTGGTATCTTAATTCTAGGTTTAATAAAGAATTGAAATGATTCTTACAAAAGACTTCCAAGTTAAAATTCAAAGAGTAAGGACTTCCTCATTTTGGAAGGAATTTTTAGGCCATGCCTCTTTTACAAATCTGTTCCAATTTTTTTTCCAGTTTCTGGGCTTTATTTTGTTGATTCATATTTTTAGTTTTCTTCATTTTTTTAATTTGGTTGAAATCAGGTGACTGCCTTGATCGAGGCAAGAACCTTCACATAATGTTCTACAAACCAATTCTTTGTCACTTTTGCATCATTTTTAGTCATTATCGAATATAGTCTGGACCAAGTTTAACCTTTTTGCTTTAAAATATCCCTATATATGTGTATTCCTTTCATACGTTATGTGAATCCTGAAAGAAAAATACTCAATCATATTTCCTCTTGCATCCTTGTTCTTCGGTTCAAATTCTTCCCTCTTTATAAAGGCCTGACGTCTGAAACTGATTTAAATAACCACATTTTAGTCTCACAGAACAAATTATGCTATTCTAAAAGCTTAGTTTTCAAAAAGAAATTTGCAAATTTAGTCCTATTTTAACGTTATTTTACAATAAGGTGTTTTCCTCGCACTATGACTTCAATGCACTACTCACTTTACTCTTGGTAACTTTAATTAATAGTTCTTTTCTGGTAACTTGGGGTTACCCGAAACAAATCTTTTGTAGAATTTCTTCCATTTCTTTTTCTTTTTTTTTCTTTATAAAACTACTTTTGAAGGGTGCAAATTCAAGTTTACCAATGGATCCATCAACGTTTACACCTAATGGCACATTGGGCAGCAAATTTTTTTCTTGTTTTTACATGAAAAAGTCGCTTTACTCTTAACCGTAGCAACGCTCTATCTAGAATTTGATTTTTCGGTATTTATCGGAGGTATTCAAACAAAAGTATCAAAGTCTAAACACTCGTGTCATAAAACGAAGTGAAGCCACACAATAACCACGCAATAGCAATTCTCTAGAATTTTCCTCTAACAAACTTCCGTTCGCCCAACTTGTTTATAGACAGAAAAGTGCCACCTTATCTGCAACGGGGTTTAACGTTAGTAAGACGATATTTTTGACATCAAAAATCATGAGCGCTGCCATTTTTGTATCCCCTCCAAGCCAATTTTATAGCATATACCACACACACACACACACACACACACACACTAGAAACGTTATATTTAAAAGATGATATAGGCTAAAATAAAAGCCTGTAGAATGCTTGTTTTATAGAAATTAATGCTTGAGGTATCCCCCCCAAAAAAAAAAAAAAACATCGTCTAGCCCAAATTTTGCTTGGATTACCTTCTGTTCCAAAAGAATTGGTTGGAAAAGTGTTCGCCTGACAGAGTACGTATAAAAGAGAATATTGCAGATGAGTTGCATCCATAGTGGAAATAGTTCAGAGCTATAGGTGACAGAAGCAAATATGTAAAGAATACAAGCAAACTGTCATTTTCAGGTCTAATGTTATAATAGGGAGATTTCCTTTGGGCAGTAGATACGCAGTTGGACTTATGAATCGTAATACACGAGTTCGAATCCTAAGTATTCTGTTCACATTTGGACTAATACCATTGTGAGAGGTATTAATCCCTACAGTCCCTCAACCTTTTGATTGCATTACCTAAAAACTGTATACAAACTAAAGTTTACCAAAAATGTGTGTTCTCTGCATTAAATGGCCTAAAAAGGTTGGTATACATAAAAAGAACTAATGTAAAAATTTTAACTAATAAAGATTATAAATTCAGTGAAGTCGAAGCTCGTATGTCCATATCTCGATTATATTCAGGAATTTCTCATAAGAAAATGCAGCCACAAAAACGTTTGTCACAACTCAACAGAAAAATGGTACAGCTATGGTGTATGTAGTTCTTGGAACTTTGCGACCATTATTTAATGTTTACCCACAATTGGAAAACATTTCCGACGATAAAACTTCAATTCGCTATTTTTATACGAAACTTTTTTGTGATAAGAAACCGCTTTAATCATTTGGATTCTATAAGGCCAATATATCGGCCCTGACAACACAAGGCAAAAAAAAGACACACCAATATTTTGGCTTTAGTATTTTCCTCTAATTTAACGGCTCTGAGTGACTACTTGCAAATTTTGATAAGTTAGGGTCGAAAGGGTTAACCTCTTCTTACATTAATGTTTAACAGAAAAACAAGCTCTAAAGAAAGCAGCATAAATGGACGGAAAAAAGTGACAAAATTGCAGTGACAAAATCTTAAATCGTTTTTTTAAAGAAATTTCAATGTAGTTTGGAAATTATTTAAATTTGGTAATTCTTGAGTTTACTTTTAAATTCAAAATTGAAATTTTAAAAGAAATACAAGTTTTTTTTTTTGTTTTTTGTTTTTAATGAAAAATAAAGACCAAATGAAGGTCGGTATGCTGGTTGAATAAATAAATTTAAAAATTCTATCTGTATGACTTTTTTTTCTGGGGAGTTTATAAAGTACTGCATTTTTGAGAATAAATGAAAGAAGAAAAAAATGAACAAAAAAAACAAGTGAATTTGCACGCTTTATTACTAAAATGCTTCCAAGTGAAATGATGGGCCGTTAATCGATCTTCCACTATTAGCCATTAATTGTTCTTTTAGTCTTGACTTTCCAGACAAATCTTCATAACCGAATTAGCAGTTGTTTAGAATTTTCCCTTTAAATTAATCATTTAATTCCTTTAAGTTCCTTTTTATTTATTTTTTTTCAAAATATTTCATTTTTCTAAAGCAGGATACATTTTACTTCAAATTTGATTTTAATTATAGATTATAAATGAAAAGCGCTTCATCCTCATAATTACATAAATTATACGTCTGAATAAACTTCTTTTTGATGAATATTTTTCTTTGTTGAACACAAAGAAAAACACTAATCCTTAATACTATTAAACAAGACCTAACCAACAGTTGATTTCGGCAATTTCTAAGTGAAGCCATAATTAATACAACGTTAATATAAAACTGACAAGTTTTTATTTTTATATCCTTAACTAGTAAGGAGTTGACTGGATCTAGAAGGAAAAAAAAAACAGTAAATTGTTTACTTATTTCTTATGCTTATTCTTCTAAGGTTTAAATAATCTTGCATAACAGAAAAATCTTAACACTATTAATAAAATACTTTCAACTTTTGGTAGCAGATTTTGCTAGAATATCAATCGATAATTTGTAATACTGGACTCCGAAAAACCGTACATTTCCATTTTTAATAGAGGTACTCTCTTTAGCTGAATTACATAAACGGTTTTTGCCTTCCTTAAAACAATTTGTTTTACCGACGTTAAAAAAACAACTGCTAAGTATAGTACATCTATCCACAATTAGAACATCTTCAAATGCGTTGTTTGAATCCATCTAAAATATATATCTAATATATTTGATTTAAAAATAAGTATGAATCTGGCAAATTCAATAAGTTTCCATTTTATTTTTACCATTTATTTAAGTTTTTTCCTTTTTCTTTTTTTGTCACAAAAAAAAGTTACTTAATTGGTTTATTAAAGAAAGTTATTTGTTTTAGTTTGACGCAATTTGAATTTTAATTTTAATCTGTATTCATGAACACTTAGAAACTTGACTTCTATATTTGTTTTACCTTCTGTCAATAGTGGTCTAAGTTTTTTTTATATTTTTTTTCACTGTATCTTTTCATTTACGAAGTGATTTATCTTTTTTTTCTATTTTATTTTCGACTATTGGAAATATTTTTCAATAGATTCAATAGTCATTTATCTTTGTGATTTCTATTTTAAATTTATTCGCTTGTCATTTATTACTGATTTAATTTTATGTTAAATAAGTTAGAACTATTCTTGTCTTAATCTCATTTAACTTTTTTTTAAATAAGTATTATCCTGCAAGTTTAAGGAACTTTTATGTTGCTTGATGAAAACGCAATTTTTTTTTCTTCAAATATTTTGGGAAAACCCTTAGAACTACTGATAAAGTATTAATGTATTGGATTTATAATTAAAAGAATTTTTCGGGGGGGGGGGGAAGTAAAACCAATATTTATTTAGAGACAGATAAACATTCGAACTATTTCCGTTAGATTTAAATTGTATAATTAGTTTGAGTCTTTTGTTTTTTCAATTAAGGTAAACTAAAAATGAAACTAATGTAAACCTTTTGTTAATTAAAAATATCCCGAAGCAAAGATATGGTTTGGAAAGTGTCTAAGATTTCAGTAATGGCTGTTACACATATTTTTAGTCTGTAGTAAAAGCTGTTTTGAAGAGTTTTAGTGGGAGAAATTTTTGTGTTTTTTTTTTTTAATTTTGTCTGTTAGTTTTGCACTTTCGGTAATCCATAGTCTCCTTTCGGAGATTTTTGGTAAGCGTTATTGGTCTGTCCTTGTTTGAATATTTTCTTCAGCGCCATCTTCCCAGCTTCATTGCGATCATCGAAGAACGCCTCTAAAGTATCTTTCTCCAAATAGACCTGTGAGATGGAATTAAGGAGTTTATCAACTTTGTCTGGAAAGTTTTCGATTTGACCCTCAGGATTATCACTATCGCCTGTTAATGTTTTTTTGTTAGTGTCTTCGGGAGATACCGACGAGGCCCCTATGCCTGTCCATGTTTTGAAACGACCCACCATAAAATCTACTATTTCATAATCATTCGAGTGCTTCTCGAGGTCCTCCCTTACCGTAGCAAACGTTTCGTTTAGGATTGACAAGAACATGTTTATCAGGATGAATGTGATGGTCACGACAAACAAGGAAAAGACAACTGGGAATATTATCGGTTGAATATGCTTCATGCGTTCAAAGTCAAACTGTCCCATCATCATAAGGAATCCAGTTTCTGCTCCAGTAACGAAATTAGAAAATTCTGGCAGCTGTTTGAAGAAAAGCAGGTAAAATACCTGCACAAAAGCCAAGAAAAATATACAAAATACCAAACTGAAATTGAGTAAACCAGGGGCGCTCTCACGCAGAGTGGTCGAGAGTAGAGACATTCGTTTATTAAACCGGAGCAATTTCATGAATTTCAGGGTGGCTAGAAAGACAACCCAGCCAACAATGTAAGTAAACAATTGGTTCCATAAAGCTACATACTGAAATTTCATATACTCGTTGCCTTGGGTCTTCTTGAACATTTCTGTAAGGCGGTTCGTTTCGAATGTCTTATACATAAATATAAACATTCCTCCAATAGACAAGCTCACGATGCCCAACTCTACAAGGTTCCAAAATTCCTTAACATAATTCTTACGTAACTTAATCAATGATTTGACTTCCTTAACTATGAAATAAATTAAAAACGCGACGAATACTACTTCGCAAAGTATTTGAAATAATGCAGCCTGTGTCATGTACGGAAGCAGCATGCACGGTTCGAAACGATAAGAGGTTGTGATGCTTCCGGCTCCAGTAAATTCCGCTAACATGGTGCAAACTGTAAATAGGTTCACTTGGGGATTGTAAATAGTAAACTCGATGAATACTGCCCGAGTCATTTTATCAATCCAATTTTCATTTTGAAGAGTCGACATTGTGTCTAACAACTTTTCTTCGCTCCCTTTTAATTTGATCACGTAACCCCCTCCGCCATAGACAGCCAATTTTCCATAGAAAGGATAACCGTCCAGTTCTTTGGAATCCATGTATTTGTACTCATCCGCCATATTGTTGTATGTGTCGTTGATATAAAGATCTTTCCATTTCTGTCCATAGACTCCCTCATCTTGATTCAAAATTGAATACTTCTTATGACAGTCTAGACCCAACGGCTTCAATACCTTAGCCAACTTGCATTTTTCTGAAAATTCAAATAAAGAAAAACAGTTTGTAATAAAAGTACTTTCCATTAAAAAAACAAAAAAAAACACTTTCGTTACTGTCATTTCTAACAATAAATTATATCTAACATTCCAACAGTTTTCTGTGTCACAATTAGAATGCAAAAAGTACAAAAAACATACGTAAAAGATATTTTAAAGCAACAAACATCAGCAAAGTATTTAAAAAATCAAAACCTCAGCAAATTCTACAATACTTAAAAGAAGCAAAACTATTCAAACTTCGTTAAACAACAAACATCAGCAAACTATTTAAAAAAAAAAAAACTACTCCCGATAAAACAAGCAAAATAAAAATAACCAACAAATGAATAGCTACTAAACCAACTTTCATAATAGAAACTTAAGAGAATCAAGCCAACATAAACAAAATGCCATTCAGGCATTAAATGACCCCAGAGTGGTTTATATACCGTTAAATCCCAAATCAAATCAAATTAAAAGGAAAAGAAAAACTAGGGTATTTTTCATTTTAGTTAAATGATAAACAAAACATTATAGTTTTATTGAAATTAAGATTCTCTCATTTATGTAATTATATATAATATCTCTTCTTAGTATTGTTTTTACTCCTCGACTTACGTATTCTCCCTATTGCGTCGCATTTGTCTATTCTTGACCATCTAATGTCACTTAGTACTTATTCAGAGTCGTGCTTAGGGCCCCCGCAGGCCTTGCAATTGCGGGGAGGCCGCAAGCTTCTTAGTTTTCAAGGAAACGAGTTTAAAAGAAAAAGTGTCTGATTTAAAAGTTTAAATTTCTAAATAAGCAGGAATTGCCTGTCATCGAATTCTTTTAACTTTAAGTTTTTAAAACCTAAATAAGCTTTTTCAAACCTCGTGTTTCGCATACATTAACATTTGGACTTCCAAAAAGCATAAATTACATATTCTTTCCGGTTATGAATAAGTGCAAATACTGTTCTACTGACAAACTATTTTCCAAAGGAAGATATAATATTTTTAGCATTAAATATAAAAATCAAAAGATATTCCGAAAAAGAAAAGTTAGGAAAAACATTCCATAGAAATAATCCCCACAAATCTAATTGTAAGAAAAAAAAACAAATTATTATTTAATTCTAGTCGTTATTATAAAAAAACAAACTTACTTGGTGTGGCTCTTAATTGTCGCATCACAGCGTATCCCATCAATCGAGATACTTTGTCATCCATGAAACCACGCAGCATGAGAGGTGGGTCACCATTGTAGTATTTTCCAGCTCTCAAGGTTGGAGCCAAATCCGTCTTTGCCCAGTCCCAGAATTGTTGAGTATTTGAAATCTGTTATAGAATTAAAGTAATGTAACATCAATCATCAAACGAGTTATATGAAGTGGGGAAAGATATTTGTTCACTGCTAAGAAAGTGTTTCCTATCAAGAAGAGGGCTCAGCCTCTAATCCTAACCAATTAGTCGACCCACTAGAGTAATATAATTTTATATTATATATATTATTTATCTTCAAACAGTGCCCAACTAAAGAGCTATTCCCAAAGATATATGTCAATCCTTAGAACCTTAACTTTGCAAAATTACCAACTAGTTACTCAGATGTGTTCTATTAAACGGCTATATTAGGTAGAAAGGGTGTGTGTATTTGCCTTAAGTCACGAGGACCGATACTATATTTACTTGGTGAGCACCAACCCAAGTTTGGCACAAGGCCATTTTAACGTGCTCTTGCCTATTCGGTGTTACCCTTCACCTTGATGAGCTGCTTTCACGAATTAACGAGACCCATCTGCCCGAGGCTGCTCAAGTGAAAGTAATGGTTATGACTAGGATTTGAACTCGCGTAATACGATTCCAGATCCCGAGCTTTTACCAATGCTCTATCGTCACTGCCCAAGGACTGATATATCGGCTCTGTAGGGTCGAAAGGGTTAATGACGGTAGACATATAATTAGAATTTTAGAGCACACAACTAGTTTTAGAGACATACAACATTTTCATTAGCGATCTCTGAATTTCACCCTTCAGTACACGTGGGTGCGATTTCATTGAAAAAAAGTAAACTTTTAAAAAGTAAATCTTTTGTACTTACAGAATTAAAATCAGTATCTGTTTCAACCAATTGCTTTTCCAAAGCATATTTGGTTCTGTAGGCCCATGGACTCCTGTTTCGGTAGCTGATCACCATCAAAATCCACAGGAAGAAAGCATATACAATAACCTCTTTGATAACTTCCCACATTTTAATTTCTTTAAGTCGCTGGGCTCGCATTCTCTCCAGTCTTTCCGGGTCTTGAGGTTTGTAAGCACTCTTGCGAGGCCGCGCTGCTCCAAAACCTAAACAAGCAAACACACATTTATAAATATAATTCCAAAATATACATTGAAAGAAATAGCTATTATGTGGATGAGTGCATACACTTTCCTCTTACAACTTACCATCATTAGTGTGCAAGAATTCTTCATCGTCACCCATTTCAACGGTTTCATCTTCTTCTCCTTCATCTTCTTCAGCCGGATTCTTTAGAATTAATGACAACAAAATAGCCATTCCAAATACCTGGTACGAAATTAGAGAAAAAATCATATTTTTTGAGCTAAGGAATCGATAAAAATGACAAGATTTATTCATTTAAGTGATCAGATTATATTTCAGAAAATAAAATTGAGCAAAATGTCTTTTTTGTTGTTTTTTTTCGTGATTTTCGCCCCAAAATAAAGAACAGTTTCACGAGTGAAATATCCCATCGCAAAATATCTCTGGCACTGAAAAACGCAGTAAAAGATGGTGGTTATGTCTACGCCACAAGGAGTGAGGCACGATGGAATAATCTTCTTATAGATTTGCAAGACATAAGTTTGCCTGTTCCTCAAACAGTAAAAGAAAATGTCTTACCATGAAATCCCGATTTTTGTAGAGAAAATTATTTTATGTAAGCATTCATCAACCTTTACACCCAGTGGGGCGTAGGGCAGCAAATTTGCATTTGCTGTTTCTTTAGCATCAGTGTTGCCCTTCACCTAAATGAGATACTCTCCCACGTTAACGAGCCCCATCTACCTGAGGTAGTTAAAGGTAGATGGTTTTGATTGGGATTTAAACTCGCGTAATACGAGTCCATAGTCTGAGCTTTTACCAATGCTGCACCTCGCCGCCTTTATGTAAACATGACAACATTTTATTCTAAATTATTGTCTATTTCCATTTTGGAATCCTTTAATCTTTTTATCCATTTTTATAGATTTTTGAGGTCTTGATTTTTATTCTTGTTTTGCCATATTTTGGTCAATTAATCGTCTGACATTCTTCAGATGATTAATGACTGGATCATCTTAGAACTGGATGCAGGAGGTAGCGAAGCGTTGTCTCTGTGGATTTTTCTATGCGTATCTACACTTTTTTAAGTGACGATTGTCTGAAAATAGCGGTTTCAATCCCACCTTTACTATTTACTCAAGATTTTCAAACTTGCGTCGTCAGTTCTATTTATATTCTTTTTTTGACGTCACGTCCAAAGTCAAATCTATCTCTTCGTTACAGATAGATATCAGATAGCCCCTCTGCTCCTCTGAACTGCTGTCTGCATAATCTCCGAGGTTTTCGTTCATGGTATTTAGCTATTCTGAGGATGATTGGGTTTGTTTATCGTTGCTTTTGTGCTCATATTCCTTCTCTCGTTTCCAGGGGTCATCGCTGAAAGGGAAATCATCATCTTCTGGTTGTTGACGGGTCTTAACTTAGGGGGTTATTTTTGTTTGTTTTTTTTTTAGTTGTGATGTGAGTCTTAGGATCCGTTTGTCCACTTGCCGAAGGGTTAGGTTTAAGGAGTACGATACCTCCAGGTATTACATTAGGCCATTTAGACGTATTTTTCTGTGTGTGATACTTCAATTTTCCCTTTTTTTTTTGTTCTTTTGGTGATATGTTCTCCAATTCTGGGATTCTTTTTTGCAGTCCTGGTAGGTTGATGTTCACCTGCCTACCCAAGAGAAGCTTTGTCTGTGTTTTCCTTGTCATGGCATCGGGGCAAGTTTGGTAAGACACCAGGAAATCTTCTAGATGTTTTCTCCAGTCCTTTCCTTTCGTATTTTTTCGCTCTTCCTTGTCGCCAGGTTTACTGGTTATTGAGGAGTCCCAATATTGCGTCCATGAGTTCATTTCATCTCTTCTGATTTCCGCCCCAAAATAAAGAACAATTTCACTTGTTGAATTTCCCGTCGAAAAATATCTCTGACACTGAAAAATGCAGGGTTTTTTATACGTTAATTTTTGCTCGTTTTTTTTTTTTTTTTTTTTTGGGGGGGGGAGAGAATGCTTAGTAATAATAAGTTTTAAAAGTTAAAAACAGGTATGTTGGGTTTCTCGTTACTTTTATTTTTATTAACGAAAATATGTGATGCCTCTAATTTGAAAATTTTAAGATACACTAAGACTATTTTTTTGTTAATAAAAAATCAAAATAAGAGCATTTCAGAATTGTTGTGCTCTTTTGGTCCTAATTCGCTTACCTTTATTGGTTCTGTGATAAACACAGACGAGAAGAAGGAAATCAACATTGATGAAATCCATTTTGTGCATTTCTCATTTCCAAAAGTAATTCCATAGAAGGTTACACCGGCGCAACAGCCAGCA
The DNA here is from genome assembly GCA_034780655.1 of Idiosepius hallami. NCBI lineage: Eukaryota > Metazoa > Mollusca > Cephalopoda > Idiosepiidae > Idiosepius > Idiosepius hallami. Next base: position 3,481,776 of record JAUZSX010000050.1, read on the forward strand.
ACAGTCAACCAAAGAATAATCCATGAGATAATGACACACCACCAAGGAAACATAAATTTCGCTTTCTTTTTTTTCTTATCATCATCGGCCCCTCCTTTGCGAATCACTGGGGTACGAGGCCTTGACATACCTGTACCGGGCCGGCTCTGACCAGCATCTGAAATATTCAAGAACCATATGTATTAATGTAAATGTTTCATACTTTTGTATAAAATTCATGTGTATGTAAATATTTACGATTCCAAAAACAGCAGAGATATTTACAAGAAAGATTCTTTACGTGTCATTTTTTCAATTATAATCTTTAACAAAATGCAAGATATTTTAAATCTATTACGAGAGAGAAACATCTGAAGGAATTATTGAAAAAATTAAAAGCGATTTATCAAAATACAAACATCTTCAATCAATTACATTTTTTACAACTTATGAAAAATTGGATCAATTTAGCTCGATTATTAAAGTGTCATTTTCACCTGCTTCGGAATCAATTAGGTTTGTGCTACTCTTGGACATTTCATCCCATCCACCAATAACCATTGGTTTGACATCACAAACAGAAGTTGCTCCTCCTGATTCGGCGCTTTCTTTCAATGCTTGTTCAATTCGGGATGGTTTCTCTTTTCGAGGTTTTGACTTACGGAACAAAGTGACAATCAATAAATTCACCGGGAGAACGATTAGATTGCTTACAAAACCCATAGAGATCTGAAATACGACAATAAAACAATGGATGCTGTTAGAAAAGAAAATAGAAATTGCACAATCACATGACTTATTGGAAACTCTTGTAATTGCAGAAAACTTTCATTTGAAGTTTTGGAACAGCAACAATTAAAAGATAGGAAACAACTTACCGTTTCAATAGAAACAGAGAAAGGTCCGAATGAAAGACCACCACCGCCACCACTTTCTTTTCCATAGTAGAGAGCATTAGCAAACATTGATGTGAATAACAAGGTAAGACAACAGGAGACCCTCTGTAGACGAGTAAAAGCGCTGCCTGGGGGTCGGCCAAGCACAGAAAACCAAAGATGGCCGTCACCAAGATTTTTACGCGCTCTTTTTGAAAACATGTGAGAGAAGTTCATGAGTTGTTCTTTACCGGCAACAGGGATGATTCGGTCAATCTATTTTTTTAAAAATTAAAATTGAATTCATAGAATATAATAAAGTGCGTCGTGTGTTTTATTATATATATATCATGCCATGCTCTTAAAAATAAAGGCTAGAATGTATAGGCCAAATTGGAACTCGAATCCCCAATAATCAGTTTGCCTTCTTAATTTGATCTTGAAATTCTGATTCACAATCAACTGAACTATTATGGAAATCTTTAGTTTTCTTATTATTTTATTTAAATCGTATCTATATAAACTAGATATTCGATAACAGAGTAGAATGTTTATTTGAAATAGTTTGATTTGTTAAACAATGTGAAACATTTAGTTTGAAATGAATTTTATGAAAACCATTGCAGTATAAAAAGTTGAAAATCATAAAATATTATTTTTAAAACCTGTTATTTTTAACAAGCATGCACACAAGATTAAATTGGTTAGTTTTGTTAATTAATGTATAATCTATAGTTTGAAATAAATTATGTGTGAAAAAATATAATATTCAAAAGTAAAAATTTTATAAATCATTTTTAAAAATCCGTTCTTCTACACTAATAAAAATATAATTGAGAATTGAATCATATCAATAAAGTACATGTATCTCTGTATTTGTGCTCAATGTTTTGATTTCAGCAATAGAAATGTCTTTTTTTTTTAGATAACATGAATTATAGTAATACACCTAATTTAAAATCTCACTGAGTATAATTCTTTTTATATCGTTTCATTGCAACTTTTGCACAAATTAGCCATATTTTATGTTTAATTGATTAATTTCAATAACAGCCATAGGATATAATTCGCTTTCTGTGGATGCTGTAAAATTGTATTTTTTTACCTAATTTCCACAATTACGTCGAAAACAAATTTGTTGTATGCGAGAGAATTGGAAGATGAACCGAGATTGATGTGAGTCAGGTCGAAGTTCATAACTAAGCATCTTTTTGCACAGGGATGTGGTTTCTTCGAAGGAGGAGTAGAGGTACTGCGTGCAGGTTTGTTGCTTGCCATGGTACAATTTAATATTCTTTAGTGGTTACCCATCTTAGTAGTGACCAGGCTCTACATTTCTTAACTTCGGTGATCCAGCGGGAACCGGTGTCTCTGACATGATTTGACGAAGTGCACAACTAAGCTACATCTACCCGAAATCTTGTCAAAGTTTGGATTATAAAATCTTACAATTGTATTAATTTTGTTTCACTGAAATCTGTTTTTAAAATACGGCGTGGTTGGTGCACTATTATGCCACCCTGTAAGTTAAATATCTGTAGCAATATTTAGAACCATCGTCTGAATGCCCGAACAGAAAAAGCACCAAGTGGCTGCATTTTCGTAACAAAATAATTGTAATTGGTTTTTCCATCTTGATTTTTATTTGATTTATTTTTCCCCAAAAAAATCTAATCTCATAAAGATTTCTTTCAACTCACCTGTCCATCATCTTCTTCGACAGCAAACCATTTATTGACAACAAAATGGAATTTCTGCCCGGTCTGAACGTCTCTTACCAGAAAATGCTTGAGATACCACGAGCCGAATTTACCCTTACCCGAGTTGTCATGCCAAATCCGAGCATAACTCAAGGCTCCAAGGGGTCTTTAGAATAAAAATGGCAATCGAAAAATAAAAAATAACAGTTTAAAATATGGAACTCCAATTCTACACAAAGTAATAGCAATCAAGAGAGACTTAACACTTCTACCCAGTCATCCCCGTGTATTGAATAAAGGGTTAATTTATTTGAGAGTGTCAACGACAAAACATGGTTTTCAGAATCAACCTGATTTCACTTGAACTTTCATTTTGATTCTAATACGGATTTACATTTCTTATTAGTGCCTTGAAACATGCCCTGTGCAAACATGAAGCTCCAATAAGTCTTAGGTACGAATATTGCTATTTGTGGCTGAATAGCTGGACTTACTAACCACTTGGGATTTTAAATAAAAGGACAGAGGGAAAGTAGGCAAATGAGGAACTGTATCTCAGGGATTTTTGCGTGTCAGGTATGTGAAAAAGTATTCAAAACTGTAGGAGGGACTTTGGAACCCATTCGTGTACAGCCATGTCATTAAGTTTCCCTTTTTCTGTAAAGAAGTGCCAGTCACCATATATATATATATATATATATATATATATATATATATATATATATA
>JAUZSX010000050.1:3520432-3543477 GCA_034780655.1 Idiosepius hallami
AAAGTGTCTAATGCAAGAAATGAAGTAATAAATCGTGTTTAATGTAAAGTTGTAAACTTTAAGCTTTACAACGAATATAAATCTTAATCTTTCCCGTAGCTAAGGCCACGTCCACATTACAATGTATGGTCGGATACAGTTGGCGGGTCAGTCGAAATCCCTTCAGGGGGCAGACCCGGCCCGCATGTTTCCCACCCCTGACTTATGTGATTATTGACATCAGTTTTAAAGGCTTTATTCTTTATTCAATTAAAAATCGTTAGCAACAAATGAAAAATTGTATCATCTTCTTTCATAATATAAAATAAGAAAAACGTACATCAAATCAATGTATATCTCTAAATATTTAAAAGGATAGAAAATGGTAGAAATGCTAAGTTTTCATTTCATAAGAAGAGCAATTAGAGAAGTTTTAGTAACAAAGAAGTTAATTGGCATTTGGAATTTACAGTAAAAAGTAAATTATTTGTATGCTATTTTTATTTTATAATGGTAATCAAATTTGCCTTAAAATAATTTCTTCATATTGTTATATATATATAAAAGGAAGACGAGGAACCCGGATTGTTTCTGTAAAATAGTTACGAATGAGAAGAGATTTTGAATTCATAATCCATACAAGTTAAAATTTTAATAATACATTCAATTTTCGATAAACTATACTTTACAAAAAAGTAAAAGGTAGAAGTTGAGTAAAAAAGCTTTAATCAACTAAAATAAAACGAGCAGGTGGAAATATTAATAATCACCAAAACCCTTTTTTATCTCATGAAATCATTTTAAGATATAAAAAGAAACGTCGTGTATAGAAACAAAATCACCAATATGAGGAAAAAAGTCCGAAATAAACATTTAATTCTTTATAAAAAGAACTATTTAAAACAAAATCATTTAAAATAATTTCAATAATTATTTGAATAAAAAAAATATTATTCATTCATTCTGTTGTTTCTTGATAAAATTAATGGTTTAAAAAATATTTAGTTACGTCCCCTAATAGAGTAACTCTTCTTTAATTTTCTACTTTATTTTAGTTTGTTATCCTTCTAAAAATGCTTTTAATCCTTATAATTTTAACCCCGCTTTACTTTTTTTTCGGAATTAAAAAAACAAACAAATTACGACAATAATTGAATTGAATAGAATTATATAGAGAGATATATCCTATGAATGGTTGTAAAGCTAAACTCATCATCGCACAAGATTTTCTAAGTTAAAAACAAAACAAAACTTGTTTCTTAAATTATAACCCTAGTAATTTTAAAAAAAAATAACATGACAAAATTAGCACAAGAAACAATTAACAATACTTTGACCTTGAATCCATCTAAAAAAGAACATATTTGAAAAGGTCAACAGTTCGCATTTATTGTATTAAAATGCGTCAGGGCTGCCTCTTCCACCACACCCACGTTGATTAAAAAAATACTAAATATTTTTAAGATTCGAAGATAAAATTGTTTTCAAATTCAAAAGTTATTGATAAAAACTAATGAAGTGTTAAATGGTTTTGAACAATAAAATTGGTGGACCAAAACGAAAACATTAAACAAAATATTGAAAGTGAGAGTGTACACACAACTACTATGTAAACTACAAAACCAAAATGCTATACTAAGCCTGTCTATACAATATGTAAATGGCAATATCATTTTCTACAACTACTACTTCTACTATTAATACAAAATATTTTATAAACATATCAGCATTAACAAACTTAAAAAAAAAAAGACTGATTAGATATTTGAAACAAGATTAAAAAAAAGACTGTTGACTATCGTGAAAATAAATTTAAACATACCTATTAAAACAAGAAAAATCGGAAATTATGAAAAAGCTAATTGAAGAATTTATTAATAATTGAACTGGTGAAAGAAAAGGTGGGACAACAGTTGGGGACACCCAGTACTTTGGCGGGAAGAAGTACAGACACTTGAATTTCGGGAGACTTTTTTTTTCCGAATAACGACTTCCGTAATCTCTTAGCTTTAATAATATTATTTTTAAAAAAATAAAGAGAGGTTTAAATAAAACTACGGAAAATCTGTTTATTTTGAGTGAGTAATAAAAAGAGAAAGAACGTAAGAGTGTAAAAAAGAAAAAAAAAGGAGGTCACACTAAGAAATTATTAAGAAAAGCGTGCGGCCACACACCACACCACCACCCCTACTACCAAAATGAAAAAATATAAATAAATAAAAAAGAAATTAACTTAAAAACGTGCTTCTTCATATATATATATATATATATACATATATATATACATATATATATATATAATTTTTTTTACTATCCATATCTGAAATTAGTAAAATTGGAAGGCCAGGTCGAGAAAAATTTGGTTTAAAATAAAATCTAAGAATTTTAAATATCAATAAAGCTTAAACACGCAGTCACACTGGAAACGAATTAATATTTAAAGCGACATTTTTTTCAACGCTTTTTAAAGTTATTTTAACGGACAATTTTCAGATTGGTTATTCATCAAATGGTTTAATAATGCTGAATGCCAACTAGTAAAAACACGCACACAACACAAGTAATTATAAAAATAGAAATGTTTTTTTTTTTTCCTAATTTGATTACAATGAATGTTATTATTTCATCAAATCCTCGTTTATATAAATGGGCATTTTTTGATAATATAAAAATGGGCATTCTTTGAAAATAATAATTATTATGAATAAAATTATCCTTAAAATTAAACTAGTAAATTACCGAGAAACACTAAAAATATGCTAAACAGAAACACTGTATCGACACGTATATATTTATACGTATATTTATTTATAAGAACTAATGTTAGTTTTAAGTGAAATTATTTTAACAAATTTTCTGAGGGAATTAGTTAACCATACTTTATTATTTTTAATAATTTAATTTTTTTTTTTTTATGAAAAATTCGAAAAATAAAAAGATGGGGAGTGGAATCCAATACAAGAAATAATTTGGATAAAGATTTCCATTGAATTCAAAATATTTTATTACAAGCAGAGTTTAAGTATAAATGAACGATAAAAATAAAAGACTAATAAAAAACTAATTATACCAATAAAGATAAAATGTGATAAAAACTAACATAAACACACAGTAAACACACATAAAGAGAAAGTGGCACGCACACACATACACAAATGGTGAAGTAGAGAAAAAGAGAGAAAAAAAAGTCAACCAAGAGTTTTCTTAGGCGCCGCCATTTTAATCTGTAATCTATTGGTAAAAGACGAGAAGAAAGTGAACGAGAAAGAAATAGGTCTATTAGGTAAGACTTATTCAAAGACAATAGATAGAAGCGGTTTATGTATTTTTTATGTGGCAAAATGAAGCCCATTCTTTGGGGATTTGACCTGTGATCAAATTAACGTGTTAGCCGCCGAGAAAAGCCGGTAAAAACTGACACAAAAATTGTCGCCCCTGCACAAGGGCAGTAACCGCGTGACTTCGCCATTTTGAAAATATAAATTCAATCTTAGTTATCGCCCGTTATAAATACATAAAGAGAAAGCAAGGAAAGTGAAAAAAATCAACACTACTTACTGAGAAAAAGGATTTATAAATTGTCAGGAAAGTTTCAGGTTATGAGTAAGTAACGAACAAGAGAAAGATTCGTTAGTCTAAAACCAGTCAAACAATAAAGACGCCATTTGCATCATCACTGATTCTGGAATAAGCTTAAAAATATTACCCATGATGCACCAAATAAAAAGTTTTCGTGGAGTTTCGGCTACTTCCGTGATAATGGTTGCTATGTCCTAAACATCATAGTAAAAAAAAAAAGAAAGAAAGCAGCTTTGGCTGACTGGTTGTTGGTGGTAGTAGTAAGAGTAGGATTTATAGAAGTAGTAGCAGTAAGAAAAAAGAGTGGGAAGAGTGTGCAGCAGCTGTGACAAAAAGATAGAGTAGAAAAAGGAAAGAAAGAATCAGGACGAAGTAGTGGAAAGAAAAGCTGTTTATACGAAGGAAGGGAGATTGACAATTAAAAGGGGAGAGGGTGAAATATAAAAAAGGGGGCACAATAAAAAAGTACAAGAAGATTTAAAAAAGAAAAAAAAGAAGTATATTTGAGGGAGGGGGATGCTGATATAATCTTTATTGCAATGAAGAGAAGCAAAAAAAAAAACATACATAAAATAATGGCAGATGCGTAAAAAAATATGAATGATACTAAAATCTTACTCTTGTAAAAATTCAATTAATAAATATTATCAAAATAAATTTGAATTTAAGTACGTTTAAATAAAATAAAATGGTATAAGAGTGTAAAAATAAGAATAATTTTACTGCACCTAACAAACTAACTCACTACAAAGAGAAGACGAAAAAGCATAATCTTTACATTAACTGAAAAAGACTAAAAAAAAAACTGTATCTAAAGATTTAATTTGTGGAGTGTATTTTTTTTTTTTTAGGAACACTTTCATTAAAATTTTAGGAAATTATTTTTCATAGGTCGAGTATTGCCCCTTTCTAAGATTAATTTATGGAAATTAAAAGTACATCTGCATATCGTTTGCTTGTGGATCTTCAAGAATTCCACTTCTTACCTAACAAAACCATTTTGATAAAATAATAACATTGAAAATAGAGTCAAGTTTCTGCTTATTACTTGTCAAAATGTATTTGTAAGAGAAATATATTCAAAAATAAATAAGTTGTGTGTGTGTTTGTTGTTGATTTTATGATTCAAACACACATCACATCTTGTTTTAGGATTTGGTATTTAGGCCAACAAAATATCTAGAAAAAAAATTCTGTTGAAACTTAGAATCTTGTTTTCTCATTCAACTAAAAAAATGTCCAAAAATAAACAGACAAATATGCAAAAAGAAGGCAAAAATGTAGTTCTGTCTGTCTGTCTTTCTCTGAAAGTATTAAATGATGATCAAATATAAATTGAAGAAAGTTATTAAAATAAAAAGAATTTTTTTTTCCTTAAATATTTACTTAAAAAAATATACGCATTTGTGATTTTTATTAAAACTTTGAAAAAAAAAAAATATGGTTTTATAAAAAATTTTTTAAAAGTAATCTTTTATAACGAAATGATCTAAAAAAATCTAATACCGATTGTGTCCCTCAAATTTAAAATTCAAAGGTTACAGAGAGTGGTTTCCCTTCGTTCAGGATTTTATCAAATTATACTATTATTTTTTTCATATATATAAAAAAAAACGAGTAAAAAAACATCAAGAAGCCTGTATGATTCATAAAACATTTGTTATTGAAATTTTTAGACTTTGAAAAAAAAACAGATCCATTTTTTTTGTCAGAATGTTTGTCTTCATAAAATAAAATACTTAAAAGAAAAGTTTTAAGAATTATCAAAGCAAATTTTAGATTTATTTATCGAAAACATAATTGCAAAAATTATATAATGTAAATAATATTGAATATCAAACTGTCTGAAATGATTTTGTACAAATATATAAATGGAAGAAAATAAATTAAAAGCTCAAATTTAAGAGATTGAAATTTAATATTTCTAAAAAATTTTAAGATTTAAATTTTATTAGATAGAAAGAAAATGCTTGTTTAAGAGAAAGATAGTGTAATTATGCAAGATTATAAAAGAAAGAGAGAGGGAAAGCGAGAGAGAAAGAGAGAGATAGTGTAATTATGCAAGATTATAAAAAGGTTGTTCTTAAAAATATATTTACTTGGTGAGCAGCAGCACCAACCAAGTTTGGCACGAGGTCATTTTTAAAGTGAATCCAATGATTTTGACTGGGATTTGAACTTGCGTACTACGATTCTAGAGCCTGGGCTTTTACCAATGCTCCAAATATACAATAATTGATAATGATTAATTATATTTTTTTTTATTTCTTCCCTTATCTTATTCTAATATTTATAAGGACTTCGAGATAGGTTTTCTATTTCCCTTCACTCATACTCAAAGAAAAAGAAATTCAATGGATAAAAAATCCTAAAACTCATTTTTAAATAATGGATTAAATAAAGACTTGAGATTTTGTAAAAAAATTTTTTTTTTTTACAAAAAGTAGGTCATTATTACAAAAAAAAAAAAAAAAAAAATCAAAAAAATCTTGACATTACTTAAGTGAAAACAATTAATCTTCATCAATTCATCACTATGGTAACAGAACAGAATTAAAAAAAAAAATTGAATGGATGGATCAAAAGTTATAGGCCGGAAAAGATTTATTTTTGGCTGTTTTGGGGCATTTTTACCCCCTGGGGGGCTAACAAGATTTTTTTTCAAAAAATCGGAGAATGTCACTTTCTAATCTGACCAAAGTTACAACTTCATGCAAAATTTCAGAAAAATTGAACGGATGGTTGCAGAGAAAAACGCGAACGAACGAACGAACGAACTGGCCTCAAAACATAGGTTCCCCTCATTAAATATCGGGGTACCAACAAAAATGTTTTTACTTACAATTTTATATCAAAATAAAGATTAAATCTGTTGATTTTATTTAATATGGATTTTGTAGCACAAATTTTCTTTGCTTTCCATTTTAAGGTCATTCAAAATTTCTCAAATTGGATTTCTTACCTTATAAACACCAACCATGATTTTTGTGGTGCATTATTTATGAATTGTAACAGAGTTTTTTTTGTTATTTTTTATGTTAAATAAATATGATAGTTTGGATGGAAAAAAATCAGTGATTACTTATTTTAGAGGGAGTCCACTTGGGGCAGTGGATAGTTGGACTTTGGAATCATAATGTGCAAGATTGAATCCCATTTCCAATCGTTCCTTTTACATTCACATTTGAACTAATACCCTTTGGAAAGGTATGAATCTCTACATGTCCTTCAGCTATGGATTAAATAGTGCATACAATGCTATTAAAAAAATGTATGGACAAAAAAACGTTTATCAAAAAATGATTGTTATTAGCATTAAATTACCTAAAGAGATTGATATACTGCAAAACACATTTATTTCAAGTAAAATTTATTTAGAAAAAAATTTAATGTTAAATGGCAACTGAAAGGTGGATTTTAAAGCGACTTGATATTATATGTCCCTCCTTAATGTTTGGTAGTATTAGGTTAAAATATTGGGATGGTTTTTGTCCCTTATCACCTGTAAGATGAATATCTTAAAAATAGACTGATCAACACTTTCTATGATTGATATACCGATATCATCCTATATTCGTTATATCCTACAAGAAATCAGCTGGAAGATAGGACATCTATTGGAGAGGACTCTCAGAAAAAAAAAAGAATATATGTTCATATACATTCATTATTATTATTACTACTAAAAAAATAAATAAATAAACATTCTTTCAAGACACTTCTGGAAATGGGGATATTTTGGAATTTTTATAACAAATCTTATCTTCTATTACTATGGTTCTCAACCTTTTTTTTTTGGTGGTACCCTTCATAACTATTGGGCATATAACAATTCTATTTTTCACTGATATAAATTTTGAGGTTTTAATAAACAAAGAAATAGAATATAATTAAGCTTTATTTTGTATGAAAACTTAAAGTATTCTACGACAATTATAATAATGAAAATTCGTAACAATTATAATCAAAATCATAGTGATAATAATTTTTTGCCACTATCTTGTATTAAAATTTTACAATATTTCTTTTGTGGTCAAGCCAATGGAGATCAGGCCTTTTCAGGTAACAAATATTTCGTGTTAGCAATTATTTAGATTGGTTCAAATTTTTTATAAACAGTTGGAGTGAAATGGATCTCCAATTTGTTATATTTTGGCTGTGGACCCCCAAAAAGCAAGTTCCTAGCTTTGGATTTTTTTTACTCCAAATTAAATTTTTTGCATAATTACTCATTTCAGTATATTTTTCTAGATACTGCATTTATACAATTAGAATAATATTTTGTTTATCTTGGTATAAGTTTTTTTTTAAATATTATGAGTGCTGTTCAAATAATTACCTGTATACATAAATTTACATAAGGCTTTAATTTCTTGTATTAAAAAAAATGTATTATCATTTTTCTATAATTATTTATTAATAAGGTTAGTCCTTGATCAGCCTTTAAACCCAGTGAATAAACGTTCTAATTGCCAAAGAAGTAATTGTCTCAAGATTGTCTTCTTAGAGTTGTGTCTTGTTGCTTAAAATGAGATAAAAGTTTTTATGTATGTAATCTCTAATCAAATATATTGCTCTTTTAAATGATGTTAAATATCTACTTATTTTTATAAATTACAAAAAAAAAAAAAAAAAAAAAAGAGCATTCACTTTTCCCCCACTAACACTCACATGTTTATATGTTTATGTTAAGTCATTTCGAGAAAAAAAACAAAAAAACAAAAAAAAACAATTTAAATGCCAAGGACATAAAACCAGCTCATTATTTATAACTTCATCATTATTAGTAATATCAAAATTGTTTTTTTATTTATTACTGTTGTCTTTTTGTGGGTATATCTGTACTTAGTAGAGTACAAATATAGGTAATATCATGTATGCATTTTTCTTTCCATAGGTAGATGCTCTCATTTTTTTATGTATGTGTTTAAGTTATTTTGTCTAAGTGCATGGAAGTGTATAATAATATTTAAGATTTTTGTTCTTGCTTGTATCCATTTTTGTTAACCTAATTTTTTAGATTATTCTAAATCTTTTTCTCCATAAATTGTTTATCCTACTTAAGTCAGTAAATCTTTTGTTTCAAATTTTCCATGGTTTTGTTTCCATTTCCGGTAGAATCTGTTGATTTCCGTTTTCACTTTTGAATCGCATTCTCCTTTACAGAATTTTATGAAAACAATTGAACTAAAATAGGATACAAATATCATTAAAACTGAAAACATAATTCAAAGTTCTATTCCATAGAAAAAAAATAGAAACTATTTTTTAAGTTTAACAAAATCTAAGTCTAAAAATAAATTATTTGTGAAACCAAAAAATGTAACACAAGTCGACAATTAAATTAAACAATGGAATGTTAGAGTGCATCTTTAATTTAGGAGAGCATGAGTGTTTTTAAGAATACATGCAAATTGTTTGATTTCTAATTGAAATAATTCAAATAATTATTGGCTTATTGTCTATTGTGTTAAAATCAACAATAAATCAGTTGCAAATAACTTGTTTCTCAGCATAGGTTAAAAAACAAACCCAAACATTTTCTATTTTTTTAAATTGTAAGACATACAATTTTATTTAACATTTAAGTTTTTAAATTTCATTTCATCTAAAGACCATTTGAAATTAATTATTCTAATCTTTAGTCTTTTTAAAAAATTGTAGTAATTTGATTAGTTTTACAATAATATCTTTTTCTCTTAAATATATCTTCATGAAACTTAAAAATGTGCTTGTGTCAAACTTGGTTGGTGCTGCTCACCAAGTAAATATATAATATCTTCGATGAAACTAATGGATAAATGATAAAACATTTATCATATGAAAATACTAGATGAGTTGAATGTTAAATCCTGATTCTTAACTGAAAGCTACTGCAGACAAGAAAACAAAGTTGTATGATTCATTGCCATAAAAGTCTATGATTGATAAGAAAAGTCATTTAAGCAACTTTTTCTGATATCTTGTGTATTAGGCATACACAAAAATATACACAGGATACTTTAATACCACAAAATAAGCTGTCTACTACGATTGAGAACTGTAACAGGTATATCCAAGAGACAATATCATTTATGTTGGTTGTTTGTGAGAAAGAGAGAAAACAATTCCACAACCAGAAGTCTAAACTGAATAGAAATGTGAAAGCCATGTGGAATGGCTGCAAGATTGTAATTCAGTGTCATTTGAAATTTTATTCAGTTGTTCGAGTTCCTCAGGTCTTACCATTATTTAAAAAACATAGGAATCAATGGCTTTTCTATTCCTTCTGTCTGAATAAGCAGTTGTTTGCAGTTCTCTTTAAATTGTCACAGTTTCCATCTGGCTGATTATTTTGTTCATCTTGGTTAGATGGTTTTCTGAAAGTATGGGGCATGCATCATTGTATACATTTCATACAGAGACCATAAAGATTGTTGGATCACAAATGCTTAGATCTATTGATGATTCTGATCCAGAAGGCAGAGCTTAAGTTGATGTTTTATTGTTGAGTAGGCATAAATTGATGTTGTTGCTGATGATTGTTTCTAAGCTTTGCCTTTAGGGCCCAGCTTTTTGCAGCTCCATATTGGATTATGGCTGTTAAAATCTCTGGTATAAATGGTTTAAGGAGTTGTTCTAAGAGGTTGTTTATTTGTTGTATGCCTATGGTTTTGTGAACATGGAGCAATGGCAATGAAAACTATTGTGTGTCTTTTATATTAGTCCTTGTGGGATTATGTTCTGATGACCATTTCAGTTGCTCAAGCATTCAAGATAACTCATTACCAAGAATGTCAAATAGGCAATTTGTCATCCTGCTAATTATGGTAATCAGTGAAACAGAAGGATTTATACACATAAAATAAAGAGCTTATTCGTGAGCTGTGTGGAGTGCATCATAATCTTACAACTGGAGCTGGAATTCTTGCAATATATAGGCAGGTAGGCAACAATTAAGATGTAATGTTGAACAAGTTAAGCAAGCTCTGGTAAGTGTTTGGTGAGGAATTCTTTAATGATCTCTGAAAGCCTTATTAAACAGCTGTTGCTAGGCAAAACACTAAGTTTTCTTAGCACGACATTGATGGAAAAATATATGGATTGTACCTTTGTGATTGAAATATAAAGCATTATTGAAAATGAGAGACTTTACACTGGGTTAAGTAGAGCAAGGTTAAATCTTACTTAAGCCTCATTTCTTCAAAATAAAGTTTTCTATGGATGTAACAATCAATCAATGATAGATTTGCCTGTTAAGACATAATAGTCTTAAGTTAGGATTATTATCTTGTTTTTACTCACAGAATAAGAAATTAAACAACAATTTTTATTTTCATTTCTTTAAACTTCTTTGATGCATTCATAATAGGGCAGTGAAGTTGGAGCATTGGTAAAAGCTTGGGTTCAGGAATCGTAATAAGCGAGTTCAAATCCCAGTCAAAACCATTGCATTCACCTTAAAAATGGCCTTGTGCCAAACTTGGTTGGTGCTGCTCACCAACTAAATATAATAATAGGTATCAATTTTGGTGAGATGATTTTTTTTTACCTTTTAACCTCTATGGGTATTTAAGGTCAGTTAAGTTTTTAATCAGAATTTTTCTTGATTCAGATCTTATATATTTGTAGTTCTTTTAGAAACTTAAAGATATTCACTATATTAATGCATTCAAATAGATTTTTCATATTATTATTGTTGGAGAGATTCTTTCTTAGGTTGGTGTTTTATACTCTTATAAGGATGTGTTTGACTGAGAGGTGTTTGGCCTGTTGTAATTCTTTGTTCAGTAAAGACTAGTGTGTCCTATGCAAGGATAACTTGTTCTTTCCTGGATTTCACCAAAACAGGGTTGTATTGATCTAGCTTGGCTTTTAGTTGAAATTATTTGTTTTGGTTCTAGTTTTGTTGCCATTCTTTTGAGGAGAAATTTATTTTTTAATTCAGATCTGTATGGGATTTTGAGATTTTCAGAGGTTAATTTGAAGGCAGATTTGACTGCTTTGTCAGCTTTTTTATTACCTTTTTTTTGCCCATGTGGCTAAGGGTCAAGCATAGAACAATTTCCTTATTATTGGACATATTGTCTAGTTTGTATAGAAGTTTAACAATGAGGGCATTTTCAAATTGTTTAGTTTGTAATGATGTTATAACTTCTGGTGAGATTTAGACTATTGACAGAAAAGCATCCTATCAAAGAGGTGGCAAGTTCTGATTGCTTAACCAGATCCAAACTTGAGTAAAGAAATCAGGAGCCTTCAAATCAAGAAAAAAGAAATTAACATAATTCTGTGTTACAAAAGCTTTGGACTTAACCATTTTGTAAGTGAATTTATTCAGGAAGAGGCATAGTAGTTCCATATGAAAAGAGCAAATAAAAAGACTGAAAGGGAAGCCACATAATGTCTACAAGAATTATTTCCCAGAATCAAGATTCAGATTGTGGAATCAAATGCATCATTGACAGTGAATTATAAATGTGATTAAACCCTAGAGAGTTTGAGAAATTAACAAGATAAACATGGTAGTCTGTCAATAAGATAAAGGCTGTCTGTTAGAATCTTCTTTGAACATAAGGATGATATACAAACACACTCACACACACCATTTAAAATATAACAAAACTTCAAGATACTTAACACAAAATTTGACAATACTTGATCAGATATAAAAACATACTGGATGAAAAATGTCTTTTCAACTTTTATATGATTTTTTTAAAAATAAAAAGAGCAAAGTCAAATTAATTAAATAATAAAAACAATTTAGTGGAATATAAAATTACTCCTTTTTTAAAACAAAGCTATTTAAAGTAAGTCTAAAGAAATCAAATTTTTAAGCAGAAGCATGAATAGTTTAAAGTGAAATGGATAATACTTAAACAGTAATTTAGTCTTAAAATACTGGTTTATTAATAACAGTGAAATAACATTTCATGGGTTTGGCTTGTAAATGAATTCTGTTCAAGATACAACTGCTAATAAAAATCAGGACTTTGAAAACAAAGTATACTTTCATCTATAAAATTAATTTTGTACGCTGCATTCCTCATAAAAATTCATATAATAGTAGTTTAGCAGATGGGGAATAATATGATACTATCACTGATCATAAAGGTACTATAGTTATCTATAAATGCCATATATTGATGGAGATGCCCTGAAAACTCATATTTAGTTGCTGAAAGGCCAAAAATGAGCATCTTTTAAGCAATTAAAACCAGCAATTAACAATTAGATGTTAAAAATCAACAAAAATATCAAATAATGTTAATAACAGCCATTGTAAAATTAGAAATGGCTGCATCAATCAAGTTTTGAGATTTGAAAAAATAGATAAGCTATCTATGAGGGAAAATCAAAAAGTTCTGAGTCAATAAAGACTTTATGGAATTTAAAATTTATTTACAATATAAGATCCACCTAACTTAATACACTTCTGCAAGTGATGTTTCAATCTCGATTAAATTTTGTGGCTTTAATTTCACTCAGATTGAGTTTAAGTTATTTGTATAACTTTTTGATTTACCCCCGTATAAATAAAAGCTTTAAAAAAGGTCAACAGCTACAATAATTCATTTTGGTCAGCTCTAAATTAAAAATATATTGAAAATTGATCTTTTTTAAGTAGTCAAGTTATTTTTGTATTCCATCAATAGAAAAAAAAAATCATTTACACCCCAAAAAACCATTTCTGTAATTTTTATTGCTTGTTGTTTCCATTAAAGAAATATCAGAATTACATCATGTACAAAATCAAGGTCATTGAAATCCACATCTGGATTTGGAAAAAAAAAGCATGTGAAAGGCGAGAGAGAGGGAGGAGAGAGAGAGAGCGCCATCAAAACATTGCGTAAACAATAAACACTTGTGGACAGGACATCCTAATAACAAACTTTACTTATTTGTTGTTCTGTAAAGAGACGGCTATTTCATGTTGGTCCATGGTCTTCAATATTCAGAGTGATTAGAATTAGGTCTGCACAAACACTTAAATATTACCTCAGAAATATTTAGCTTTGTGGGCTTGATACAATTCATCGACCTTAATCAGTCATCAAGTTTATAAAGGCTGCTACCGATTGAAGTGGAGAGTTTATCTAATCATATTGAAATAATGACTTTTTTTTCAAGATCTTCAATTTTGACAGAATAAAAAGGCAAATAACTATGCGGGTTCGATGGCTAGAGTTAGGGTTTGCCATATTTAGTAGTTATGTCAAAGGAGCAAATAACTAACAAAATTCTTATAAAAAAGAATTAAGTAAATAACCTCATGAAAGAATGATAAATAAAAATGGCTGCTCCCACTCATATCTGAGTATCAGGTACATGTCATCTTAATCTTTTGCTTCATTTGAAGAGACGGGTTGAGGTGACAGATTCATTTGCTGTAGATGTTTAGGTGGTCGTGGCTGTGCAATAGCCACTTATACTCACTTGGTCCACATTGCTTCCGTATGAGACAGGCAGTTACCATAATGTAGGTTGCATCAGGCTGTTGGGTTCTTGATTTGCCTGCCTGATAGACATTCCTTCTCAGTGGTTTACGAGTGCACCCAGATACTAACCTGGGTATTTCAATGTCTCAGTGTAAAGACAAATTAAATAGATTTCTAAAAGAATAAAGCAACAGAAGATAGTTGGAACACCAAATCAACCCAATAAAATGCTTAGGCAATTTGAAGTACTTGCAGTTGGATTTGTTTTAACTCTTACTGTCCTCATCATGATTGTGAGGGGCCTAGGAATTAAATATGGATACAACACTATCTAGGTTTGATTCCAAATGTTTGAAAATGAAGAAAAAATACAACATTTATTTAAGATATATGTGTTGTATGTTTGGGCAGCGAAGTTGGAGCATTGGTAAAAACTCGGGCTCTGGAATCGTACCACAGGAGTTCAAATCCCAGTCAAAACCAATGCATTCACCCTTCCTTGCCTCAGGTAGATGGAGCTCATTAACTCGGGAAAGCATCTTATCTAGGTGAAGGGTAATACCGAATGCAAAAAACCTGGGTAAGAGCACATGAAAATGGCCTTGTGTCAAAATTAGGTTGGTGCTCACTAAGTAAATATAATGTATTTAAGATATATTCATAGTAAAAATTAAAGTTATTTAAAAGCTACTAGTCAATGTTAACTTACTCTCTTTTGCAACAACTTGTGATTTTTAAACAACAACAAATATTAATTATGTTGTTTTATAAAAGAAAACAGAAAAATTTTTTTTTTTTCATAATAATGAATTTTGAAAAAAATACTAAAAATAATTATTTATGTTGCTAGCATTTTTGAGAAAGAATTAAATCAATGTATGAATCTTTTCCTTTCTACTTATCTATTATGAATGATTATGGCATTTTTTAATAACATAGAAATGCAAGTTTATTTGAATATGGGTAGGAAACTTGGGACCCAACCTTCGTCAAGCCTAAAAAAGGACAAAAATGATTGCATTGTTTTCCAAAACATTGCCAAATTAATTCAGAAAAAAATGTTTGCAATAAATTAACCTTTTAGGGTATGAACCTTTGTTTTTTTTTTTAGCTTAATGTTAATTAAATATAAAGTGTTCCTAGAATCAAAACAATTCATAATTTTGGTTTAAATAAAGAGGTAAGAGGCTATTTTTAAATATCTTTTACAGGGCTCTCCCGGCTCTCCAGATTAATTTACTTTTAGTTGACCTTTGACAAGTTTTATTTCTTAGCCAATCAGAAAACTTACTAGCCAAACCCAATGAAAGTGTATATAATTCATACACCCGAATATAACTATTTATAATTATTATCTTGAGTTAAAATCAATATTTAGACAAGCAGCATGATCCAGCGTTGCCCATGCAACTCAGAATACGCTAATGAAAAAAGTATGGGGAAATTATTGAGATTCAGAAATGAGAGCTAAGGCTACAAGCAACCTTTTTCAACATTAGGAAAAAAATGTTAAATGTAAGTTTTTGTAAACCCCAAACAGACTATAAAGTATAGATTTAATATCCGTTTGCTATTGGTTGGAGCTAGAGGTATTCTTTGACTTAAAAAGGAATAGAAAACGTGCTGCAAGTGAGGTTTGTGATAGTATTTTTTTTAATAAAAGAAGTCTAATATGCCATTTACTGAACTCAAGATTGCTGTTTTATGATTGTAAAAAATCAAGTGTTTCATGTCGATGTTATTCTTAGTGATTTACTTTATTAACTTGGTCTGATCTATTCTGTGGTGATTGAAATCTCTCAAGTATAGTTTTCATCTAACGGACCTGAGGGATAGCTGAGAATGAAAAAAAAAATCACCATTTTCAATGCAATAGCTGAATTTTTTATGTGATTTTTATGATTCAAAACTTAAAATATGAACCATACAGAAGAAAAATGGATTTGTAAAAATGCCTTGCATTGACACAATTGGTCACCCATTACATTTTTTTTAAATACCATCGTGAATTTCTAATTTGATCAAAGGCAGTTTAGGTACTTTTTTGACAAAATAATTGGGTTGTGTACTATGCTAACCCTAATAGGACTATTTTTATATTGAAACCATTGTTTTATCCATGATGAAAATGCTTTTGAAAATGAGCAAAAAAAGAAAATAATTTCTATAGGTTAAGTTTTTAATTTTATAATCAAATCTATATCAAAATCTTAAGAGACAATATCTTTATAGAAAAGAAATTAGAAAATCATCACTTGAAAAGCTCCTTTCTAGATACACTTTAGTTGGTTGGAAGCTAATGAGTAATTAAGCCTCTTTCCAAAAGAAAATAAAGACAATGTTGGGAAAAATGATGAAACCAATTAACTATTAGTAAGTGAAAACAAAATTATTGTATCACCTTAACAGTTAAAAGTTAGTATTAATGATTTTAATTCAAGAAATTAAAAAATTGTGTAGATCCATTAAGTTGTATAGAGTTTTGATGAAAAAATAATTATAATTATAATAGTGATTATAGTAATTATATAATAGTGATTATAATTTTAATATAAGTAAAAAGATTTATTCAAAATCAACAGAACATGATGAACAGTCAGTTAAATATTTGGTTTGGATGAATAAGTAAACTAAGAGTATTATTTTTTTTAGATTACAAAGAAAATTCTTCTTTTAAATACCATTAATAGGATTGGAATTTTAGAATAGAAAGGAGTGAAAGGGGCAAAATAGTTGTTTCTTTGACAGATGAGAGAACCACAGATTTGTTAACTGCACCTTGTTAGATTTTATAGAATTCAAGCAGAGATGGAAATAACAAAGAGTTTACTGTATATTCTGTAGAATCACAGTCTCAGATAGAACATTCTTTTCAAGTATTAGCAGGTCACAGCAAATGACCTTGAAGAATAATTGAATTTAAAAACTCAAGAAATTTAAATTAGGTTAGTAAGGACTCAAGTATGTAAGGGATTAAAAAGAAAAAAAAACTTTAAAATTAGGCACATTCCTCTTCTACTTAAAAAAGCTTTACGGAAACTCAAAAATGCACAAAGAATAAGAGAATTGCTATTTCTATTGCAGAGAAAGAGATTATGTATAGCAGAAAATATGTGTAGGTTTGCCCTGAGTTCTTTAATGGGATATCAGCCTCTATACTATTTGACGAAATAAAAATATCACAAAGTAAATCAGAGAACTGTTCACACTTTTCTATGCAAATAAATCTTTGTTTTAATTATGATTTATTTTCTCTGTTTTGTTTTTTAACAGCATATCAACCTTTTTAGGTCATTTACTTGCAAGAACAATCATTGTATACACAGATTTTTTTATAACAAAATTTTTGCTATTTAATCCATAGCTGGGGCAATGTGAGGGATTCGAACCTTTCCCAAGGGTATTAGTCCAATTATGAACACAAATAAAACAACTGGGATACACACTTGCTTACTACGATTCTGTAAGTCTGAATGCCTAACCACTAGGCTAAATGGACTTCCCTGTTTTAATTATGAATGGAAAAAAAGAAAAACTAACATAAAGTATCAATGAGAGAATTATTTTAAAGAAGGAAAAAAATAATAAAAAAGCAGCTGATAAAAAAATGAAAGATTAAGAGAAATTAACAATTAAAATTCATGAATGAAAGGACATGGGCTGTAGATCTTCTAACATAGGATGAAAAACTGAATAAATTAGGAAAATTTATGAAGATTACCATCATGACTAAGAATTATTGTTACCAATTAAGGTGTTCTTAAGAACTGACTATTAATTACTGTCTTAATAATGGATTGTTAATAATGTCATGTTAAGACAGTTACTTCAAATCAACATGTCATGACATATTGATGTGCACTAGGAAAAACCTCAAAACAATGTCCAAATATGTATGCAGGCTCAAGTATAGTAAATTATGCTAAATTGTTACATACTTCTATGGGATATTCTTAGTAGAGAATGAATTTGAAACACGGTAAAAAATTGATCTAAGGTTCAAATAGAGTTAAATTGAAAAGTATTTGAAACCATAGTTTTACAGTGGGTAGGATTGTTAAAAATCTAGTATATATCGTAGTCAGTAGTGGAGACTAATCCAACTAAAAACAAGTAGGTCTGCAAAGGAAAAAATGAAAAAACAGTAATACACCCTTCAAGTAAAAGTGATAAACTTTGAAAGAGTAGGAAACGATGGTAATACATATGGATATCAAAGAGTTGATTTGATTTCAGGTCCTTGACAATTTGATAGTAAGTACTTTGTGTGGGTCAGCTACTTCTAAACTAGTTGTATTCTTGACTTTGTCTAGTGATTAGCACATAAAAAGGATTAAGAAGTCAAAATTTTAACTTTAGTTTTTAACAAATAAAGATGATAAAATTTGTGTCCATCCTGATTTATAATAGTTTAAACTAGAGGTTTTCAAACTTTTTTTTGCCAGCGCCCCCTTCACCGCTGGACGAAAATGCCAGTGACCCGCTCTTCCAATAAACGCTATAACAACGGTACATCAGGAGGATATATGGTGAAAGTATACAGACATGAACATCAAGTAGCAGCGACTGGGAAAAGCTTAATTAATCGCCCTATTTTTCTGGCCTTTCTATCGACACCAATATCATATTTTACTGTAATTGCTCTAAGGCCCCTTCACAATTTTAAGGCCGCCTCATCTGACTGCTTACTCATCCCCACCCAAAAGGTGAAAACCACTGGTTTAAACCCTAAAAAAAAATAAATAAATGAATGTGTTGGGTGCAAAGAGAATATTTCTTGGCAATGAAACAGGCACAAAAGCAGAAAATAAAAATGACAGCAAAAATTATATCTTGTCATGTAAAGAAACTGGTCTTGTCAGGAAATCCTTGCAAATGAAAAAAAAAGAAAGGTAGTCACCCAACATCATCAAGCTATCAATTCATATCTTGCAAAAAGGGATCACTTGTTTAGTAAACATACACATATGCAAAAGAGAGATAGAAAATTATTCTATGCAGAAAAGAATTATAAAGAGTGGTTGATTGATTTGTTTTAAAGCATATCAACCTCTTTGACCATTTAATGCCAACAATCATTATTAAGAAGCATCTTTTTTTATCATAACATTGTTTTGAATAACACGAGTGGTATTATTTAATCCATAGTTTATAGGAATATGGGGGTTCATACCTTTCTGAAGGCTATTGCGAACATAATGGAATGACTGAAATTTGAAATTATACATTATAAATCCAAAAGTCCAAGGTGCTAATCCACAGCTCTAAGTGGACTTTCCCTTGTTAAGTGTGAAGTTTTAATGTACAGAGACAGAGAGAAAGAAAGACAGACATTATCTACTCAATCCAACACAAAACTACAAATTAACACTAAGTTTATTTATGTACCCTAAGATGAATTGTCTCACCATCTAGCCATCAGGCTGTAGGTTTTCTCTTTCAGAGTTTCCTTTCCTAGACATAAAATCTGCAAAGCCCAAAGAGCTGCATCTGCTTATGTTTTGAGAAATCATTGTTGCTCTCCTGAGTCCTAACTGCCTAAGAGTGAATGTTTGGATGTAAATTAGAATTTATGCATTATGATTTCAAAGTGCAAACAATTAAACACTTGTCCATCAGTAAAACATTTGAAAACCAGAGATATTTCTATGACTGATTCAAAGAAAGATTTCATCAAAGCATTTCTGTTCTGATTATGGAGAGCAAAAAAATGGGATCTTTAAAAGCCAAAACAAATTCAAAACAACATGACAAAAAGAAATGATTAAATTGAAAATAAAGAAAAATTACTTTAAAAAATATATTGATAAAAAGAATTCACAATGAAATGCAATATAGATAATATCAATACACAAAGTTCTAAAATCTACTTCTAATTAACTTTGCACATTAACTTGTTAAAAAACTTAAAGTTTTTTAATCCTATTCTTTTTTTTTAATGATATTCATGTCATAGGAATGCAAAAAACATTTGTTGTGAATGTTGCTATTCAAACAAGGCAGTTTTTCTAATTTTATAAAAGAAAGCAGTTAAGTGAGGACCAATAATAGTAAAAGTCTACAGTTGAAACTGTTAGAAAAAGATCAATATGCATTCAATTTTGAATAGAAGACCCTGGTTCAATAGCTATATGATCAAAATACCTGCTGAAACCTTATTACTAAAAGGTGGCATCCGAAATCACTGACTTGTCATTTCATAGAAAAATGATTATTATCATTTTTATCACAACTATATCCAAGAGGAAAAAAGGTTTAGATTAGAAAGGTATACAGTATTTAGGGGCAGCGAAGTTGGAATATTAGTAAAAGCTCGGGCTCTGAAATAGTAGTATGTGAGTTCAAATTCCAGTCAAAGATATTGCATTCACATTTAGCTGCCTTGGACAGGAGGGGCTTGTTAACTCGGGAGAGCAGCTCATCTGGGTGAAGGGTAACACCGAATGTAAAAAACCCAGATAAGAGCATGTGAAAATGGCCTTGTTCCAAACTTGGGTTGGTGCTCACCAAGTAAATATAATACAGTATTTTTCATATATCAATATCATTCAATGCTACCTACATATCTAAGAAAAAATATGAAAATATAATGGCACAAGATGCAGATCAAACATTGTAAGGTTTACATAGACTCAATGATTAATGATGACTCTTATTCTAGTAGAGATCACTCCAAATAGTACGAGTAAATGAGGAAGACAGTGAATTAAGCTAAGTGCTACTTAGCTGTGAAGCAGTTTAGTAGTTATGTTGATTGAGAGGAGTGTTTCTCAGCTGCTAAATACTGTTCTACTGTACAATCCTTTTAAGTGTACCATGAAATATTGTCATAGCATACTTATATGCATTTAAGTTTTCCTCTAGTGTACTACATATTCATGGTGTGGTCATATGTGTGTAATTAGCAAGAAAAAAGCGATTAAGATACACTAATTTATGGTTATGTTGGATAGGTAATATTTCTTTATGGTTTAATAAACATTTTTTAAAGTTTATAATGAGATGTTTTTGTAATACAATTGCAAGTATAGTATTTAGCGTGAAGAAGGTTCTATAATCTTAGAAGTCACAATGAAACCATATTAGTATTATGAATAAATGTATATTTGATATTACTGATTTTAAATGCATAGATTGAATTGACTCAAAACAAATATTAAATTTTCATTGGTTAACTACACAACAAAAAGCAAAAGCTAAAGTTAAAAAGTTCAAAACAAGTCTACTTAATACAATTAATTAACTCTAGGTCAATGCTAGGACCACTTAAAATCATTAGAATTCATTGTAAGGAGGTTTCAAAATTGTTATGAAAACTTGTTTATCCTTGCAGCCATTTTAGAGATGGTTTTGCATTAAAAACAAAAAATATTTTTATATTGAATGCATTCTATTGTGAAAGCAATAGAAATATTATTTTGTCAAGATTTTTTTCTTGCTTTGTTTTTTCAAATTATTCTCAGGCATGGAGTTAAAATTTTGGGTTTTTTATTTCCAATGTGAATATCTTTGTGTTTTATATTTGAACAAACTGGTATGTATATGCATACAATCAAAATTGTCAGCAGCACCGACCACTCATGTCTGTGTATCGGGTCGATCATCTGTCTCCTATTTTTTTAGGATGTCTATGTTTTACATAGCTTACAAAGCCCAACCAGTGGTGGAAGAGCTGAATCATTATTGTCAAATATTAAATCAAGAGTATTCTAATAAATTTAATTCAAAAAGAAAAAAACTTAAAATTTCATTGCAAAAAATACGAATACAGAAATTACAAACTAGGATAACATTTTCATTTTTTGACAAAAATAATATTCTAAAGCCCTGGTTCCCGACCTGGGGTACTTGCACCCCCAGGGGGTGTGATACATCACTCTAGGGGGTGCAAGAAGCAGGGCTGCAACTTTTAAGAAATTTCCTTAGTTTAATGAATTGTTTTACACTATTTAAAATTTTTTGTATAATTCCACATCTTTTATCTTTAAACAAAAATTAAAATGTAGGGGGTGCGAGGTTAAAGCAAATTTTTTTCAGAGGTGCAGGAGTAAAAAAAGGTTGGGAACCACTGTTCTAAAGGTTGAATGAGGAAAAAAAATTATAAATTTAAATGATTAAAGTGAAAAATGTGAAAGTGATAATGTCAGTTATTAAAAGACAAGTCAGTCAATGTTATAAAATGTTAATTTACTTAAAAATTGGAATTCCAATAAAATCATTTTGTTAGTTTCTTTTTAACTTTAAGAAGACTCCTTTTGATCACCCATACAAAATGAACACTATAACTTTTATGTATTTGCGATACTTATCAATGTTATAAAGGAATTTGGTATGTTTAATCCATTAATAGATACTCCTTTTGATTACAAGCAAGCACAGATATCTATCACACTTTGGCTTGATTTACAAATATGTAGAAATATCAATACTTTTAGTTTTCATGTAACTCATTCTCTGGTCATTTTATCAAGTGCCTTAAATGAGGTCATATGCCAGAGATATTTGGGATAGATTTCTAAGTTAATGTGCAAGCATCAACACTAAATTATCCTTTATTTTTATTCCAAAAATTGAAAACATCTGAAACAAACCAGGAGCCTGCAGGTCCAAAAAGTAGTGTTTATGAAATCTTAAATCTTTTTTAGTAAAAAAACACTGTACAATTATTCAATTTAAGACATATTTTACAAGATCAAAACCTATTTTTTTTTTAATGAAATAGAGAATCTATTGCAAGATTTTAAAATATATTTATAACTTCTTTCTATTTCAATTGTTGACTTTTGTCATCAGAGAAATTGGATTTCAAAGAATTCAAAATTTAAATAGGCCAATAGAAAAACAGTTGAGGATATACCCAAATGGAGATGAAACATTTTTTCACAAATAATCAAAATCATCAAGGAGATAAGAATAGAAAAAATAAAAATAAAAAATTGTGTAAATTAATAAAAATAAAACTCTATTCAAGATTCCACATACAAAAAATATTTTGCTATTTCGGAATCCTTGGGATGAGGCTTGAAGATTTGTACAAGTATTATTCGGACTGTTGTCCTCATCCTT
>JAUZSX010000050.1:3543577-3555918 GCA_034780655.1 Idiosepius hallami
GGGCAGATGGGGCTCGTTAACTCGGGAGAGCAGCTCATCTAGGTGAAGGGTAACACTGAATATAAAAAGCCCGAGTAAGGGCACGTAAAAAATGGCCTTGTGCCAAACTTGGGTTGGTGCTCACCAAGTAAATATAATATATATATATATATATGCACACACACGCCTTGCTAGTTTGTTGTTGACCCCAAAAAGGGGTTCATCCACCCTTTTGAAATTTTGAATTTAATGAAAATTAAAAATGATAATTATCAAAATAAAAGTGATATTAAAAATCTGTATTAGTTGGTTTTCTTCATGGGCCACTAAAATATTATTGTAGATCCCCAATTTGTTATAATTTTTTACCTGTGGACCCCACAGAAATATTCCATCAAACCCATGTGAACTGTGGTTGAGAACTGATTTAAACCAAGATCTATTTCCCACTTTCAGATCAGAGTTCTCTCTGGAGGACATGGTGAAACCTATGTCTGCCAGATGACAGTGACGGAAGAATTTCAAAATCGAGGGGGCACTTTACATGGTGGTGTGACAGCTTCTCTTGTTGATGCTGTGTCTACCTGGGCACTGATGGCATCACCCCATCAAAAATCAGGTGTGAGTGTCAGCATGAACATCTCGTAAGTTAAACATTTTTCATTTAACAGTACAGTTAACCCTTTTAGGTCACCTACCTTTTAACTTAGAATTCTCCTACCTCATCACATTTTTTAGATACCCTACCTGCTACGACATACACTTTAGATCAGGGGTGGGCAACATATGGCTTGCGGGCCAGGTCCGGCCCCTGAAGGGATTTCGACTGGCCTGCCGACTTAGAAGTGTCACATGGTGGCCATTTAAATTAGTGATAAAAATTTGAAAAATTATACACCCAATGAAGTAGAATCTGTACATTATGATAAAATAATAAATTTATTAAGTACTTTTTCATCTCTATTCGTTGTAAAGCTTAAAGTTTACAACTTTACATTAAACACGGTTTATTACTTCATTTCTTGCATTAGACACTTTTAGTGAATAAAATGTGATTAAGATATTGAATATTATTCATGTAATAATCCGGCCCACCAATAACTTCATTTTCCTAAATCTGGCCCACCGACTGAAGAAGTTGCCCACCCCTGACATAAGTCCTACAATTTCATTTACTTTATTTCAATCGGGATGTGAATAATTTCATTTTTAAAATTTACAACTAAACATGAAATGTGTATTGTTTTGATCTACTGATTGCCACAATCATACTAGTTTTTAAAATTTAAATTTATTTTCAATAAGATAAAGAAATTTATGTAAAATCTAAAAGAATCATTTTTTAAAACCCATGTCTTTATGGTCTATGACTAATAAATTGGATCAGGGAGAGTAAAAGTAAAGCAACCTAGATATTTTTTTTAATTACATGATTATCTGAAAAATTATTAAATGGCTTTGATATTTATTACAAATTTAAAATTTTGATAACTCTTTAGCTCCTAATTTTTAGCCATTGGTTTTTAATAAACAAACTCATGAAGATGGCTTTTTATTGTTTATCATAATAGAATATCAAATTTAGAATATTTTTTGTTGTTGCTGGTAACAACCATTCATCCAATACAAAGAGTTTAAGTATTAATTGCCTTTTTTTTTCTTTTTTTAATAGGAAATACATACAAGCCTTTGGATGAAATTACATTTATTTCTTATTGATGCTGCTGTTTCAGAATGTCTTGAATTAATGAAAATAAGAAACTTTTATTGATTGCTGTGTTAGATTAAAGATTAGTTATTTTACAACTTGACCATTGGCACAACAATCTTTAAAATTAACTATGGAGGTGTCGAAAAGCAGTATTTCTCAACCACTTAACCCAACAGCTATACAAACCCAAGATGGTACTATATCAATACCAACATCCCATGTTATTGAAACAACATTACCCTCTGAAACACATGTTGTGACAAGTGTTGATATTATTCCTGGTACTCATTTAACAACTGTGCCTGAATCTTTAGTAACATCTAGTGGTGTTCAACAAACGGAAACAGTTTATGTTTCTTCTGACCTTTTTGGACCCTTGTCTCAAGTTCAAACCACCACATCAGAAACCATGGAAACAACTGAAGTTGGTAATACCACTGTGGTTGATGGGGTTACTTATGCTCTTATTAAAGATAACTCATTGGATACTAGTACACTAACAACTCAGGGTACTTGTGTTGCTGCACCAAAATCTCTGCTAAGTGGTTCATCTGGTAGTATGGATGTAGAACTTATTCCCGTAGTGGATAATGTACCATTACAGGTGATGGCAGTTGAAGAAAAATCTGATAAAGATAAAGATAAGAAGGAAACAATAATTGAATCTTCTGGGAAGCATCAACTTGTTCAACATGCCGTTCTTGTCCAAGATCCTAACAATCAAGTGTCTGCAACATTAATACCAACTGGTGAAAAGGCTTCCATTTCTGATAAACCAACTGATTTTGTGACAACATCTGGAAATATTAATTTATCAATGAATAGCACATATGTAACTGCTGACGATAAATCAGCTGAATGTGTTAATATTCAAATTGGAGACAAAACATATAGTTCTAAAATTGAGAATAAATCGCCCGTTTTAGAAGAAACACTGATGAAAGAAACCTATATTCAACTTGGGCACAATGTTTTAAAAGAGGGTGACAATGTTGATTTTGACAAGGCAACTCTTCAAACTTCAGCTGAAGGTACCCAATTTTTTGTTATTGATTTAAGTGAAACTGAAGTACAGAATTCAATTCCAATGGAGATAGAAACTGAGCAGATTATCAAAGCAGAAGGTATTGGTGAATGTAAGAATGATAATGATCCTGAAAATGATGGAATAAACAAAGTGCCTACAGATTCATCTCCTTATTTTGTAATTCAGCAAGTAACTGAAAGTACTCCTGCTGCTGATGAAGATAATGCTAATGATGACAATCAAGAAAAAGAGTTCCTTCCAATAAAACAATTACCTGTTGATTTTAAACAGCTTGTACCTGGAGATGATACAGCTATTGTTTCTTTACCAAACGATCAACCAAACCTAGATAAGCCTATAGATTCTATAACAAAGAATACAGACGATGAGCTGCTCATCACAAATATCCAAGGAGGTGCTGAGGTTATAATGGTTGACATTGCTAGCACAGCATCTGTAGATACTGAAACCACAAAATGTTTCAATTCAGATGAGCAAACGGAAACTTCATTTGTCTGTGTTTCTGATAATCCAAAAGAATCTGATCCACAACCAAGTGAAAAGTCTCCTCTTCCTGCTGCAGCATTAGTCAATATCACAACTACCCCTCATGTAGTAACTACAACAACTACTTCATCCTCCGTGGCAGCAAACTTGCAAAACCTTTCCAAATTCAAAGATGCAGAACAGCAGACCGAAAAGAGAAAACCAGACCAACAGCAAGTTCAACCAACAGCAGTAACTGTAACTATAGCAACGACCCAGCAGTCCCAACAGTCTACAGTTTCTCAAACTATAAATGAATCGAAACAATCTCAACAACCTCCAGCAAAACCAGTTTCTACAGAAGTTAAAACCTCCCAACCGCAAGATTCACAAGGGAAAGTTGAACAAGCTCAAGAAAATAAACCAACTCAACAACCTACTAAACAGACATCCTCAACATCTAAATCTTCCATAAAACCAACAACTCCTTCACCTCAAACCCAGCAAAGCCAGCTCTCTAAACAGTCACAGCCTTCCCAAGTACAGAAAGATCAGGCTAAAGCTGTTATGACTACTAGTACAACTACTGCTGCTGGAACAAAAACTACCACCACCACTACTACTATAACTACAAGTAGTACAACCACCACATCATCAAAAACAAATGCATCATCATCATCATCATCATCTACTCTTGTGAAAAATAAAGAATCCGAATCAAATGTTGAAATTCAACCAGAATCATCTAAAAAGTCGGAAGTTGAAGATCCAGATTCTGACAAATCTGGTTCTAAAAAAGAATCCCAAGAATCACACACTCCAAAAAAAAGAGGTCGACCACCAAAGTCAACAGCTTCAAGTGTCCAGACACCAGATAATCAAGAGACGACTCCCAAGTCTGGTGGACGTTCATTGCGTGTTCGCAGCAAAGAAACAAGTGGAGATGAATCTGAATCTAATAAAGATTCAACATCTTCTAAAAAGAAAGCTTTCACTCCAAAAGATGCAGATCTATCAGAGGAAAATGCTGAAAGTGCTACTGAATCTAAAACAGAAAGTGTCAAACGAAAACGAGGCAGACCTCGGAAAGATGATTCTGGTGAAAAATCAGAAACCCCACCTCCAAAAAGAGGTAGACCTCGAAAAGATTCTTCCATGGAAAAAAATAATGAAGTTGATTCTCCAGACACAAAATCTCGACGAAACCGTTCTTCTAATGAAGAGGAAGAAGAGGATGATGAAGGAAGGCGTCGATCTGGAAGAATTAAAAAAGGACAAGAAGAGAAAACTCCTAAAAAGAATTCCCCTGAAAGTTTAAAGAAAAAAGATAAGGTGTCTTCTAAAGGGAAAGATCATGAATCTGTTTCAAAAAAGAGTGATGAAACTCCTTCAAGGAAAGGCAGGTCTTCACGAAATAAAGAAACTCCAAAAGAGAAAAAGAAAGATTCTGATCATGAAGTACATGAAAAAACATCTCGTAAAGGGAAACAAGCAAGTGAAAAAGAAGGTGAACCAGTTGCAAGCACATCTGGTATCAAATATACAAAAAAAGGAAAGGTTTCTGAGGAAGAAGAAGAAGAAGAAGAGGAGGAAGAAGAAGAAGAAGGAGTGTTATCTGAAGAAAGTGATGAAGGTGAAGCTGATGTAAGTAGAACAGATGATGGTAATCAAAAACAATCAATGTCACCATCCAAAAAGAAGACTAAGTATACTGAAGACACCGCAGTTGCAGTAGGTACTAGTACTATATATGATGAGAGTGAGGAAGAAGGACTGGATGATCACCAAGTAGTAAGTGAAAGTGAGGAGGAAGAAGATAGTGATGAGTATGGAGGAGCAGTTATTGCATCACCTAGAAAGAAAACCATGTCTTATACACATCTTAAAAACTCTATGCAAGATCTGAAACAAGAACCGCTGGAAATGGAAGTTGATGAAATAGAAAGCTTTATTGAAGATAAAAATGAAAATTCAATTGGAGACCGTGAAGAAAGAAAAATATTTGAGCTTGAAGAAGATTCTCTTTCGCAAATAATCTATGGAGAAGACGGGGCTGAAATTACACCATTGAGAGTGCCGAGGCGGAGAATGGGGGATAAGCAAGATGATATCTATAACATTGATCAAATTGATGAAGATGAGTTTCTTGCTGCTAGAAATGCTGCCCAACAAGATAAATCACCTAGAACACCTCAAACTCCTCAGTTTGTTGAAGTAGAAACTGTATTTGAATCTCCTGGGAGGAGGTCTGTACAAACACAAACTGATCCACGGCTTAGAAAAAAGAAATTTGGTCCACTTGGCCAAGAAGGTGAAATTGAAGAACTTGATCCAGAAGATGCTGAGATGTTTAGAAGACATCGACGCAAAAAAGAATATTCTGATTTTGGCCTTTTTGAAGATGAACCAAAAAGAAAAAGTGTAAAACGTAATACAGAAGAGGCTTTGAAATGTCCTTTTTGTGACAAGTCTTTCATTGGTCTTGTTAAGCACATAAAGAGTAAGCATCGTCACGAACCTGATTATGATGAGGAGATGCGTAATGCTAAATGGAGAGAACGCATCATGAAAGTTTCTACACAAGGAGGGGAAGAAACAGGTGAAACTTGTATTGAATGTGGCAAAGTGACCAAGAATATGAAGCGTCACCAAGAACTCCATCAGCAAAATAGAATGCAAAGTGCCTGCCCAATTTGTGGAAAGGTGGTTTTGAGAACTGGAATTAGTTCACATATGCGTACTGTTCATTCAGGAAGGAAGCCTTATAAATGCCCTCATTGTGATTATTCATCAGCATTCCGTGGAAATCTTAACACTCACATTAAAGGCATGCACTTGCACACCCGCCAGTATTTGTGTGATGTATGCAAAGCTGCATTTAAAACATTAGGAGCCCTCATTGGACACACTAAGCGTGTTCATGAGGGATGGAAATCACCTAACCAAAAGATTTTCATTTGCTCTGTTTGTGAAAAACGTTTTACCAAGAAATACCATGTTGATAGACACATGCTCATCCATACTGGGGAGAAACCCCATAAATGCACTGACTGTGGGCGTTGTTTTAATAACAAGTCTAATCTTATGTCTCATATTCAACTGGTGCACAAAAAGTTATCACCTTACCAATGTGATATGTGCCAGGAAACCTTCAAAAGGAAGAAGTTATTGCTTGAACATATTGGGAAGGTTCATGTTGCTGCTGGAGAAATGGCTCCTCTCATAAAGGATGAAGATGATGATGATGATGAGGAAGAATTTGAAGACATGGATGAAGATATGGAAGAATTGCATAAGGGTACAGTTGCCACAGAACTCGTTGAATCTCCTGCTGTCTATGCTACAGTTACTGATGGATCTGTTGCTGAGGGAACCTATACAGCAGTTGTAACAGACGGAACTCATGACCTTACAAACCAAACCATCACTACATTGCAAACAGAAGGAGGACAGGAGACCATTATTATAGTACACACTGCCAATCCAGAAGAGGTTGCCCATGCAATTGTTGAACAAGGGGACGGCACTGTGCAATATGAAACCACTGGACAAACTATCACTGGAACAACTGCAGCTGAATTGTTTTCACAAATGCAATCATAAAATGGTATGTCAAATTCTTGTTTAAAAATATGTGTGTATATATCTATGTGTTTATATATGCATAGGTATATGTATAAATAAGTGTGTGTTTTTGCACATATATATACGTTAGGCAGCGATTGGTGGAACATTGGTAGAAGCTCGGGCTCTGAGATATTATTACACGCGTTCAAATCCCAGTCAAAACCATTACATTCAACTTTAACTGCCTCGGGCTGATGGGGCTCGTTAGCTCGGGAGAGCAGCTCATGGCCTTGTGCCAAACTTGGGTTGGTGCTCACCAAATAAAGAAGTAAATATAATATATATGTATGCACATAATAAAATTTATGATTTATTTATAAATTGTTGAATCTTACACAAACCAACTATAAAACTCATAATAATACCTTACACTAACACAAAAACGTGGGGAAATTAGAAAAATATCTATATCTATAAATACACTTTCAACACCATTCACTTGTTTTTACATTTTTAATATATATAATTTATTATAAAATTGTTGGTTAATGATGCAATAGAAATAAGTTTAGAAATTTATATTATAATTATACAGTTTCTATGATATATAATAAATATCTCGTATATTTTTTTGTTAATTGTTTTATATAAGATTTTTTTTTTTTTTTTTTTCCAGATCTTATGGAAACTTTGATTTCAGTTTTCAATTCTATATGGACAAAAATAATATTGCTGCAACACTGGACAATATTGCCTGTCTGAATTTGAGATGTTTTGATTATTATCATTATTCAAATTATTGGTATTTCTATTATCTTTTATTGTTATATTTAAAACAATTTGGTCAATATGTCCTTCGGCAATCTTTCAGGTAATTGTCAAATCTAGGAGACCTTCATGTTGTATTCTAGAGTACTCTTGAAACTTTGAAATAAAACATCTAATCAATTATCAGTAGACTATTCTCATTTTGTAAATATGAATTAATATACCACAGTGGGAGTTGACTGTTCATATTTTGCAAAAAACATCAATTGAAAAAAAAAAAAAATTTGTATCCCCCCCTCTTTTTTTTTTTTTTTGTAACATTATTAATCATTTATGCCTGCACTAAAAGTAATAATATCAATTACAGATAATTGTTTTTTCTGTGCTAATTTTTCAATAAGTGTGGAATCTTAAAGCACGCTAAAATTCTCACTCATATGATTTACTAAAATTGGATTGGATTATGTTTTTTTTTTCTTTTAATTTTAAGCCATCATATACTATTTAATTCTAGTCTTGGTTTACTTTAAAGATCACCATGACTTTATATATGAGTGGGTTATTTTTTTTTTTTTTTTTACTTTTCACTATTCCTCTCTTTATAATTCTTTCATCATCACCCAAGAACAATTAAGTGGTTAACTATAAATAGACTTTTCTATTTTTCCCCTTACTACTGTCTCACAATATTCTTTGAGATTCAATTTTAGTGGGTGACATGTCTCATCTTAGTATATTTTACTGCAACAAGGAATCAGATGTATATTTTCCATTTTTCTCCAGTAAAAGTAGCTTCACCTTTGGGGAAACAGTGGAATATTTTAGGGTAGCTCTTTCATTGTTTTGTCAACATTTACTTAGGGTTAAATTTTCAGTGTTATGATTCCAGTAGAGGTTTTCCATTGATATAATCATTTCCTCTTGATATATGTAATTGCCACTGTTTATTATGATATGTTTCTTTATACTTTATCTATAGTAAGAATATTCAAAGTTTATTACTGTCCAGTAAAGTTTGAATTTTTTAATAAAAATATTTCACAGACAGAATGCTCATGTTCTTGTAATGTTTATCTTCCTGGCTTGACCCTTGAATGAATGTCATCCATATATCAAAGCAATGTAATTTGTGTTAGTGATGTAATTCCATAAAATCAATTCTTTAAAGTACTCCATTTATTTATATTTGTTTGTACTATTGATAATGGTTATCCAATAGCAAAACCTCTTTATTTGAGTAAGTTGAATTCAAAGCAGTCTGTAAATGGTAGGGGAACATCTATTATATGGGAGTACAGCCATATTCATTGAGCAAAGTATCAGCGGTTAACTTATTCATTACCAATTTCAAAGGCCAGTTTTAGGATTAAATTTATTGTATTCAGTTGAAATTAATGGGAACATTATATTGATCTTCTC
Source organism: Idiosepius hallami (assembly GCA_034780655.1). Lineage (NCBI taxonomy): Eukaryota > Metazoa > Mollusca > Cephalopoda > Idiosepiidae > Idiosepius > Idiosepius hallami. Next base: position 3,552,535 of record JAUZSX010000050.1, read on the forward strand.
TACAAAATGTTTGAGATATGATAATGAATTAGCCATAAAGTGATAAGGCAACTGTTTAAGGAAGGGACTCTGTAGATAAGCTAAGCCTAGCTAACAATGGATCTCAATTCAATGTAATCTTCATAAATTTTTAGTTAACAAGATATAAGAAAAAAGTAAAATTCTAGTATGCTTCAAGATTCCACACATTGTGAAATTTATGACATTATGATAAAAAAAATCATCTCTATTTGATATTCATTACAAGAATTTTTGTGGACATAGACATATGACTATTTCTCTAGATTTAATAGAAAGTTTAATACAAAATTCCTGGAATACAATATAAAAGCTTTCGAAGTTTGAGCAATATCTGAAAAATGCTGATGGAGATATAGGCCAAAAATGTGTTTAATTTACAATAAAGATGAGACTAAAAGTCCAAATAATTTAAATAATAATAATTGGACAATATAATTTCATAGCTAATTAGTTTGGGGTGAAAATGTTTTATGGCTGGACACTTCTCTTTCAACTTTTTTTTTATTTATTTTTATGTAAACTTTCTCTTTTTTTATCCCATGTGAACATTGGTGGTACCAGCTGCAAAATTCAAGCCATGTAAATTTTGATGTTAAAGCAACTTGATTGAACGAGTTGAATTGCAAGGGCTTACAAATTAGCTATTATGAATAGTATTTTTTTTAACATAGCTAATATAAAGAAACCTAAGTAAAAAAGATTGGAAAAAATGGAACACCATTAAATCATTTACTGATTTTAATTTGAATGACATTAAAATTATTTTCCAGAATATTTTTCCCAGAAGATAATCTTCAATTATAGTGTAAAAGATACCGAAAAATGTATGGGTGTGTGTATGTCTGTGTATACCAGTATATGTATATATGTCAATATTTTTAGTTCAAATACCCTCAGTTTAATGGTTTTTAGAAATAGAAATCGTATATATATCGAGGTGTATAAAAGATAAAATTTTATTTACAAGAATAAGCATAGGGAAATAATTGTTTGGTCTAATTTGCTTTCTGAAAAATATACTTGAGTGACTAAAAAATCATCCCTTGTCAAATGCAGCAAACATACCAAATGAATGCATGTTTGTCAGATTTTTATAATTTTTCTTACAAAACCAGTTTGATTTTTTTTTATCTTCATAGATTTTCTTGCATTGGAATAATGCACATACATTATATATTATATATACATACATGCCATCATTATTATCTTTTTTTCTCTTTTCATAAAATAAACAATTGTATTTAAATACTTTAAATGGGTATGTATTTTTTCTAAATTATATATATTATGAGTTGATTCCAAGTTGTATAGACCTGGTAAAAATAAAAAGGAGTAATTCTCTATTATATTTTAAAATTACTGTAAACCAACTTATTTGCAATATGTTGTGTGTTTGTGTTTAATTGTTTTTTAAGAGATCTGTTACTAGTAATGAACAAACTTTTCCAGCTCTGACTGAGCAAATACTTATAAGAAATTTTTTAAAAAGTTAAATATTGGTATATTGACATTTTTATAATATGAAGGGAAAATTCTGATTACATTGTGTACTATTTCATATTTCAAATCATAATATATTTTATAGCAGCATTGAATCAATCTTATTCATTTTAAATCATAAATTTTTTGCCCCTTTATTTTAAACTTATAATTTATTCTTTAAAATTAAATTCTGAAATTTAGTAACTTTATTGCTATGATTATCATCAGTTTATTTCCCCCCCTCTTGTTCATTTTAAATGTCAAAATGAACAATGTTCTTATAAAAAGATGTCCAGATTAAAACTATGGTATATCACAGTATTTTTTAAAGTGCCTTAATGTCTATTATATCCACTTAAATGTGCCATAAGAAATTCTAATAAAAAATAGCACAATTTACATTTGTTAATTCTTAATGAGATTTTAAAGTAAAAAATTGTAGAATATTTCAACAGCTAAACATTTTGTTTATCAATATTGGTTTTAGTTTTTGTTTTAAAATCAAAGACAGCTTTTAATCAGATTTTACTGTATTTCTTTTAGTGAGTGGTTGTGAAAATCATGTAAATTATTTTTTTCCACTGTCTTTTAAAATCTATAAGTTTTCAGTTGGTTTTAGTAGTACATTTTGAACATATAAATAGAAACCTTACTAGAATACATATAGTAATCTACTGAGACAAGTTTATTATACTAACATCTTATACCGCCATGCATAATGACTAATATTGTACCGATTTTTTTTTTTTAATAAAGCAAAATCCTAAAGCTAAAAAGTAATCTTTTCCCTTATTTCTTAAAATATTTCCTCAGTGTTGCAAATATTAAACTGTGCATATTCGATAAAGTTTATAAATAGTTCAAATTATTAAATCTTCCATTATAGTTATACTACTATCATAAAAGTTAACAATTTTTTTGTTTAATGCTTACTTTAAATAAAACCTAAATATTCTTTTTTATAATTAGTCAAATAAGCTTGTTGCTTTTGATTATTTGCTAAAGCTAAAATCATGCTCTGAAATAGAAAAAAATAACAGTTTTAAAAAAAAATAACAGTTTTACCAAATTATATAAGTGTATGTGTATTTTGTGCAGACTATTATTCCAGACAGAAAATTGAAGATAAACCTCTAATTAAACCTTATTTTTTTTGTTTTTGTCATAATCACCAAATATAACTATCTCTTTAAATGTAAATACTTATATTAATGAATAATAAATTGAATTTCTTGCATTCAATTTATTTTCACTTCTTCAATCACTTGTCAAAAGTGTATAAATGGTAAAAGTTAACTTCTTGTTTCTTGTACCATCTACATAGTCCTATTCCCCACTCACTTTTTACCATCCTCCTCCTCCTCAAATATCAGCCTTTTTTTTTTATGTTTCATTGATTTCAAGGTGATTATTTCGAATGACTTTTTTTAATGTAAAATGGCTGATCATATAATAATAAAAAATTTGTAAAATCAAAGTAGTTCATTCCAGTTTCTTATGCTCAATTATAATTCTTTTCATGTTTTGTTTGTAATCATTTCTTTTGACAACCTATTGGAATGGCACGCTTATTTAATTAGTAAAATCATTTTAAAATGCTTCATTTTTTGTAAAATAAAACAAACCAGATATTTGAAGTTGACTATGCAGTTTTACTTCTATCATTTTAAATAAAGCTCTTGGTAATTTACTCTTTTTTTAAAAAAAATCTTTTTGAATTATTAAGAAAGAAATAATAAAAAAAATATATACAATTATATATTTTATCAAACACACAACTTTGCATTCACCTTAAAATGGCCTTGTGCAAAACTTAGTTGATGCAGCTCGCCAAGTAAATATATATATATATGATATTATATTTACTTGGCAAGCTGCATC
>JAUZSX010000050.1:3573153-3588748 GCA_034780655.1 Idiosepius hallami
TTTTTTGGTTAAATAGTACATTGAAACCTACCAGAATCCGTTAAAAAACCTTTTGTTACAATTTTTTGGGGGTTGACCCCTTTTTTTCATAAATTGACTCGACTAATTATTAAACTCTTACAAATGTTCAACATCTGTGCTCAGGGAAAAATAGTATGTCATTCAGGGGAGAATTGCTTTTTTTTCCGAACCTAAGTGTAAGTCCAAGGATTAAAAATCTAGTGATTGATATTTGGGCTCTCAGCCAAGCACAAGAACTCAAATGTTAAACAATAAAATTAATAATCTTTCTTTCCTCATGATTAAATGAGGAAAGGAAGATTATTCATTGAATATATAGGTTTGTTATTTTTGAAAATTTAAACATTTGATAATTTGTATTTTTTTTAATTAATATAAAAAGGTTTAGCTTTTCTGTCCCCCACTCTTTTTTTCTACACAACTCCAATAAAAACTCAAGTTTTCCTTCAGGCAACAACTTTTCTATTAGTTTAACAAATAACATTTTTTTTGTATTAACACGATCAAGAAGAGAATGAGCATTTGTTACATTCAACAAAGAGATTATGTGATGGTTATATAATTCATTTGCCATAAACTTGATTGATTGATTGATTGATTAGAATGTTGTAGCATATCAACCCAGTGGGCCATCAAAATCTAATAATCAAATTACAATTAACATTTTACTCCTAAAACTTGCCATTAATTTTATAAGTGATCTAGTTCAGTGTCTAAAGCCAATATTTTTCTTTTAAAGATTTAGGAAATAGTGTTTAAAAATACTTGTTAAGTGAGCACTCATTTATACTAACTTTCTTGGATAATTTGTCAGTGAACAGTTTTTATTTAAATTGGTTTGGTGGCATCAAATGCCTGAAATGGTTGGTTACTATGCTAAGAATAATAATTTTAACATTATTTTACTATGATATACTATTATTAATATTATTTTATCCAACTAAAAATAATTCATATTACTCACAAGTGTATCAGCCTAAATGTAAGGAAATGACTATGATTTACATGTGTGAATATCTATCATGCAGACTTGAGTCCTCATCTTTATATTCATCAAATTCAGTTCTTTTAAGTATCAACTTTTCTACAGAAAATCAAAATGAAGCAAAACTTTTATATCTCTGAAATTTATCATGGGTTCAGCTACTTTACATTTATATTATTTTTTATTTATTCATTTTATTCTTTTTTGTTGTTGTGCTTATCCATAAAATAATTTCTTTTGTTAATTATCAAAATTATTTTTCTTAAGGCTCTCATAAGAACAATGATTTTTAATAAATGTTTTTTGTCTACACAGTTTTTTAAATAACACAATATGCACTAAAAAATCTATTGCTAGAACAAAAATGGGAATTCAAACCTTACTCAAGAGTATTAGTTCATAGCTCTGATAAAACTCTCTTTGAACAATCAAACAAAAGTATCTAGAAAATTTTTTACCTGCTTGATCTGTTTTTTCGATTAAAAGCAAAATCAGGAAGTAAAAATGGAGCTTCTTCAGCCCTGCATGCAAGAATCTGTAAATACAAAAACAAAGAAAAATAGCTTCACATGAATAACAGAAAAGGCTTTTTTCATTTCATATTTTTGGCTTTTTTGTTTTTTTTTTTTTTTTTTTTTTTTTTTTTTGGGGGGGGGTCTGTTTATCTTAAAACCAGAGATACATCAGCATATCAAGTTTTTTTTTTTTTACAGAAGATTTATCTGATCTAATTTTCATAAAGTAGAATTTAAGCCTAAAGGTTCAACCTTTAACACTTTCTTAAATACACACAGCTGTAGGTCACATGACGAGCTATGTCACAACAAAATCATAAAAATAATTTGTGTCACTTAACCCAAACCTAATTTTGTTGCATTAATAAATTTATTTCAATCCCAATCCATAAATTGGACGCTGAAATTTCAAATACATTTGTATGAAAATCTGACGAATTATCATAATTCAGCTTTTTATTCATTGCAATAATATTTGCTACCATCAATGATGCTTTTTATTAAAGCTTATGTTATTAAATTTCCTTAAATGTGCAATATCAGAACTCCTTGGGAAAATAGTATGATGTTCAGGGGAGTATTAGCATGTTAGTCTTCTTCTTCTTTTTTTTCCAACTAAGTGTAGGTGACTGAGTGAAAACTTAGATGTAGCCCTTTGGGTCTGCAGCCTATGAGATTTCTACATTTATAAATATTGGCTGTAGACCGAAATGATGACCCAATACAAGACTAAAGAATTTCATGAACATTATTGTTTAAGACATGATGGAAAATATAAGAGGATTTATATATTTACCACTAGTATAGATCAATATCAGACTCTCTGACTGAAATTCTTAATAAGCAATGCTGTCAAATATATAAAGTTATTACCATTAAGAGTTGAGTTTATTGATATTAATTTTTTTATATTGTTCAACATGCTAAATTTTGTTAAACATGACTGCAACAATAATGACTTACCTGGTTAATATGTTCTGAAAAGGCAGGAATGGCCATCAGCAGGGCCAGAAGATTTAAATAGGCTGCCAATAAAGCATGGATAGCACATTTGTGCATAATCGGAAGATGATTTGTAGTACAAACCATATGCTGAAACAAAGAGAAAATTTTGGGACTAGTTAAATCTTGTATCTGATATATATGCCTAAGTAAACACAGAAACAAAATTCAATTGCTTTTTTATAAAGACAAGATTATTATTTGGTTTATCTTGTCACCAGAGACTGCCTTTTAAAAATAATGGGTTTTAATCTAACAGTTGATAAAATAGTTTGAATAAATAAATAGCATAAAAATATATATTTATTTGGAACGATTATGATCATAACATAAATCTTTCATATATAAGTATAGTATATATAGCTCAGTCAATAAAGCATCAAACTTTTAAAATAAAAATAATGAAGGCAATCTCAGACTCGAGTGTTTCATTCCTCATATGGGCTACACATTTTTGCTTTTTACCTTCAAAGCATGTCCCAATACATACATATACACATTGGTTATTATTATGAGATATTATATCCTCATATTATCTTTATAAGAAATAATCTGTTTTGTAACAAATTCACAGTAATATATACATAATTCTCTCCCCATTTATTAATTACAGATTATTTTGATATTTAGGACAGCTTTTTTCAAATATTGAGTTCTTATCATTACAGAAATAACATACCAAAATTCTTGTAGTTTTCTCAAAAGAGTCTTACATCAATTCAATTTTTTTATGTAATCTTACATTTATTTATTTGTATATTTGGCCAACAACAAAACTAAACCCACTCAACTGCCAAAAGTAAACTGTACATAATATTTGAAATTGTGTCACCCCAGATACCAAATGTGTTATGATAACCCTTTACCTGAATATCAAGAGCTAATCGGCACAAATCTACAAGAATTTCATTACTTCCAACTTCAACTAATATTAAAGCCATTGTGCAATAAAGGGATCCAAAGTTATCCAGATGGTTGCTTTCCATTTCAATATTTTCATACAAATGATGGTAAAAGTGATTGCCTGTCTAAAAAGAAAAAAAAAACAAAAATAATAATCATTTTGATTCAATTTTCTTTTTTTTTTTTCTAACAACTGGTTAAATAATCATTTATTCAAAACATATTTCAAGTGCTGACATGAGAAGCAAAAATGTTTTTAAATAATATTTTTAGGATATTTTATTTCTAATGTAAAAACTCAAAATCAGATTAAATATGTTGCAAATTTTGTTTTATGAACAAAAGTATATGATTACAAAGAAATTAATTATAACTCTTTCAATGTGAATTGACAGCTTGAATTCTTAATATTATTATTACCCCTATCATTTGCAATTGGACTAAATTTATTTTATTTTTTTCTATTACAAAAATTAGGACCTCTTTTGTCTAAAACAACATTTGCATAATTAATCTCTTCACAAACTGCTAAGTTGATCAAAAACCAAAGTTTTGTTTATGCTAGAAATATTTTTTCTAAACAAATTTTTAGAAAAAAAAAGTTGTATTATTTAATTACGTCTGAGAAAAATGATATAACCCTAAAAGTGAACAGACCTAACTGCATAATAAATTAATTTCTTCTATATTATGAAATTTTATTAATGAAATATATTTATCTGAATAATTCTTTAAATCTAATTATTTTCTAACAATTAATAAATACACTGTAAAGTTTTTATTGAAAAACACTGATAATAAATATATATTCTAATTAATTTTCTCTACATCAATCCAACTTATTTGCTGGTCCGAGAATTTAAAAAAAAATTCTCCATTATAAAATTTTGAATTAAAAAAAAGAAATGTAAGGGGGATAACTCTCATTTATCATAATTCCAAATTACAATAATGTTGTTTTTAAATGATCTTTATATTAGATAAATTAAATTAAAATACCTTAGTTAAATCCATAAGTTACAAACCCAACTTTAAGATTATTCAATTAACAAAACATGAGAAAAAAAATCATATTTATGTAAAAAATCCTGATACTTTTTTATTTTTATTTTATCTTTATATTTAAAACACAAATTTGAAATCTAACTTTATTCCTTCAGTATTTTGTGAAATCAAAATTCAAAAGGTCCTGAAGTTCCTCTTGCTCTGAGAATGAAAAAATAAAATAAATGTAAAGACCTTTTTTAAGGCATTATTCCCATTTTGATGGTACTAATTTATAAAAGCTTACTATTTCCAGACACAAAAAGATTATTTATATCTTGTTAGAAAGTAATAATACTAAAAAAACGAAGTAATTGCAAGAGATGTCTTACCTTTTTCATAAACATTATATCTTGACGTGAAGTTGTTTCTATGGTCAGTTCTGACACATCTTTCAATATACTAAAAAGATTAACAAAATAACTCAAAATAAAAATTGGGCATGATCTTCACCATAAACATATGACATGATTAAAAATCCAATTAATTTTTTCAAAAAAACATTTTTCAATATAGTTTAAATATTTTAAGACAATAATGTGTTTGGGGTTCTTTATCTAATGGCATATCTATTTTCAATTTAATGTTTATTATTTTTGTTATGTACTAGAAAATATTTTTTAAAAAAACATCACGATAACAGTGCTTTTATAGAATTTTAGACTAACCTATTCTCTACAAAATATATTTGTCCCCCATTGAAAAACATCCTATTGCCTATATATATAAAAAAAACATTAACTTTAGAAACCTTCAACACAACTAGTAAGAAAATAAATGTATCAATATAGAACAAAGATTAATTTTCAATAAGTTTTAAATCATCTGATCACATCTTAAATTAAAAAGTTTGCTTGATAATCATTTGTCTGCCCAAAGTGCATTTCTCAATTATTAATTTCAACAAAAAGAGAGATAGCTTCGTTAAAAAACCTTTTCATTATTTGTGAGTTCCACTTACCGTTTATCAAAACAGCTATGCAATATTATTAATTGCAAAATAAGAAATCTTTATCATAAAAATTATAAAGTTAGGTAACTGGACATCAAAAATAGATTTTTTTTTTCTTTTTACAAATGTTCATTAAGCTACATTGACAGGATAAAATACATCATAGCATAGACAAGCTTTCATTCAAAAGAGGATTAGTTCATTTTGGAATTTTCCAGACAGATCTACTGACAGGCAGCTTTATTATTATAGTAGAAAAAGACAAACAGCTTTCTTATAGTAAAATTGCAAATTAAATATTTTGGGGAAAAATGTATAACTAAACAGATATTCTAACTATTTAGTTCATTAGACATTTATTTTCAATTTCTGAAAAGAACTTACCAGACAGTTTTTAACTTTGTTGTATTTCCATGTCTATCAATAAGTGTATGTAGAATATCTTGTACAATCAACCGTAGAGCAGGTTCTTCTACCTGTGACATTTTCAGAAGAGGAATAAGGAATTCTGGAGGGAAGGCATTCATCATCACAACTGTCTGATATTTAGTGGCCACCTAATAAAACAAAGTCGTAATTCAAATCAATTTAAAAATAGGATATACCTACAATATACTTTTCAAAAAGAAGACATAAAAATAAGCTTACTCTGATTACTTACCTTAAGTAAAGTTTTCAACAGCATGTTTTGTAACTGTATATCAATAGGTGGGCTTCTATAAAAAAAAAAAAAGAAATGGAATGAAAAATTCAATGCTTAAGGTTTCAAAGGAAAATAAAAATATTTGAACTTAAAATTTAAAACTGATAAATAAAGAAAAATAGAGTATCTATGGTTGTTTTTTTTTGTTCTAGAAAAACATCAGTAACAAATGCTTGACCTACCCATAATCTTCACTACTTGACTTTTGGGGTAATTTTCCAAGCACAAACATCATTGTATCAATTTTTTGGTAGTCTGGAAGATTATTTGCAAATTCACCTAGAAAATATAGAAAAGAAGCAATTAAAATCAATTATAAATAAGAAGACTGAGTTTTGCAAATTGTCATTATTTTTCAACAAGATATCAATATATACAATTTACCAATTCTTGGGTAAAAAATTTAAAGAAGATCAATGGTTGCATTTCTTTCCTCATTTTTAAAACAAAACTTTTCCTAGAGTATAATTTGGTGTTATAAATCCAATTATTTGTTATTTATAACACCAAAAGATCTAACCTTTATTGCTCTTCAGGTCTGTGGTGCAACAAAAAGAGGGGTTGGAGTCTCTAAATCAGAAGATATTGATTTCAATTCCTTATCAAGCTGGCCAGAAGTTTACTTGCTTTAAAGCATAGTTCCATAAACAACTATGGAAGGCAGTGATTATTAGCATACAGTTACAAGACTCAGCATTCCTATATGAAATCACTGTTAATCACCTGAAGAAGACCTGTTGTGAACTTAGCTGAAACATAGTGAGAAAACATCATAAACTTCCAAGATGAGGACAAAAGTTCAAAATAATTGTGATTGATGTTGTTTAAAGATTTACATTTAGATAAACATTACTTTTGTTTTATTTGTTATTCTAAATGAGTTAGTTGCTCAGCCTGACCCTGTAGTTTGATTGTCATTCATATCTACTGGCCAGGTTAATGTTGTATTGGGTGCTTCAACTCTCAGCTCTTCATATACAGTGTGGAGCAGGGCAACTAGCTTATTTGAATTTTGACCAAAACTTCAGAGTATGAATAGCCCAGAGTATTGAGCAGAATGAACACCATTTAACTGATGTCTACATCTTTAATTCGAGTAAAATATAAAATTGAAATGTAATTGGTGATGTTTAAAGAATTACATGTAGATTTATATTAATTTTGTTTTATTTGTTATTCCAAATGAGCAAGTTGTTCTTCCTAACCCTGTATAATCCTACAAGCATTTATTCTCAAACAGATTTTTTTTAAATATGAAATCATGGACCTACCAATAGTATTGATAATAACTTCTTGGAATTTTCTTTCCATAGCCATCTTTTCAGCTTCCTGGTACCTGGAATCAACAGACACCCGTAGATGACGAAGAAGAGTATCAAATACTTCTAAGACAGAAGGACCTATTATGAAATGAAAATGAAAAACATCACTGTCAGTAAAAAAGAAAAAGAAAACACAAAAGAAAGAATAGTAATAAACAAAAAAAAAACTTGGGGAAAAAAAAAAATAAAGAAAATATCAAGAAAAAATTTAAAGAAGTAATAATAAAAGAGAAAAAGAAACTCAAAAAGAAAAGGGGGAATTGTACTTACCTACGGATCCTCCTGCAGCAATAAGCACTGTCTGGAAGAGTACATCAATGATGCTTGCTTTAATCATTGGGTCACTTTTCAGGTGATTGTCCAAATGACTCATCAACATCTGAAGGACCAGGTAACTATATTTGGCCTATAATACAATAGAATTATTTAATAACAAATGACACAAAAAAGTTAGGACTAGTAAAAAAAATCTTTTAGACTAGTAAAAATTAAACTAGTATAAAAGTCAGTTTTAAAGCTGAAGAAATATTTAAAGGAGTAATTTTTACCAACTTTACAAGTCAAAAGTTAATGAAACAAATGTATTTATATATTTTAGAATTCTACAATCTATAACACCCAGCAGAGACATGTTCAAAAGTGTATTTGATATTTACATTACTTTATGTTATTAAAGTTATCATTGTACTAACCTTAATGCACTCTTCTCCTAAATTTAGTTTTGATTAGACAAAAAATAAACAGCTATATTATAATTCAACTTGAAAACAGTGTTTAATAGTGAAAAACCTATTGGGAAATGTTTTTAGAAGAAATCTATTTAATTACTAAACTCTTTTTTTTTTACTTACATAGTGATAAAGGAATTTTAGCTATTAAAAATAGCTCTGTTAAACTGGCATAAAATAATTTTAACAGATTTAATTATTGGATTCCATTAAACAAAGACATGGTAAATTAGCCTCTTTCAAAAATAAATTTTATTATTCCACTTCGCAATTCTAGATTCAAAACTATAATAAAATTATCATCCAATTTTTACATAAAATATGTAAAGACAGCAATAATTAAAAAAATTTCAAGTCTAGCGAAAGATTTAAAATAGATATTATTATTATTATTATTTATGTATTTATATGCTAATGCATGCATTTATTACAATAGTAGTAATTAGATAGGAACAAATAAAATGAATGCCCCTGAGTTGAGCAAGGTTTCTAATTATTTACTCTAATACCTGACCAGACAAAAAGTAGCTCTACTGTTCATGATTTTATCCATTGGATTATTATTATATTATCCTTACTTATTATTATAACTACAACAACTCTTTCTTCTTTATTAAAATTTCAACTACTTCAACACTCAAAATCCCAACTAGGATAATTCTTACAACAAACAAAAATGGACGACCCCCTACATTGAACAAAGCCTAACAGTCAGATTGACAGAGAGATGAACAGAATTATCCTAGAGATAAAGATTAATATTTTTGTACTTACTTGAATTGAATACATGATTATTTTAAAACATTTGACAGCAAAATCATTTGGAACCCATAATCGATGTAAATCTAGATGACTGTAAACAATTATGATAAAAAAAAATATGAATATTGAATTACTAAATGATGGTAGAAAAAGAAAAAAATTAATCCTAAAAACATAAATACAATTCAAACATTCCAAATCATGAGTTAAGTTTATGGTAAAACATCATTCAGTTCGAAAAAATACACATTAAGTTCATTGTACAGATGAGATTTGCATGGCAAATCTGCCTGTCACGCCTCTGGTCGACTACATGGTCATGAGCCGCTCATTGGCGTTTCACCCCGGAACACCTCCTGGTGGTGGGCCAGTGGCAGGGTCGTCTCCCTGCAAACGTTAACTTGCTCCCCACCAATCCTTCATTGACTCGGCCCTCCCCAACCCTATCCCCCCCAGCCACAGCCATAAGCTTCCTTTCTCTGCCTACTCGGCAAGGGCTTTTTGTTCCCACGTCACGGAGCAGCCTTGTTGTTGATGTGCCAACAAAGTAACTTTTGGACACACTTTTTAATAATAGACAAGTCATAATTATTCTTTGCCAATTTCAAAACAAGATGATCAATGCGACTTGAAGTAACCATTCCCAACTAAGACAACATATTACAATACATGTTTATTTTGTAAAGCAATTGGCATCAAATTCAGTAGAGGCAAGGTATCTTATAAAGCCTAATAGAGGGCTGAAGAGCCCTAGCAAGAATACAAGAAATAGGTGGGCAAAAACAAATCTTTGTGTGTCTCAAGTTAAATTGGAATATATAGCTTATACCAATATATTTAGAAAAATTAAAAAGTTTCAATAATAACATTGAAACTAAATAACCAACAATAAAACATTAAAAAAAAGTATTTTAATACTCACACTAGAACAGGTTTCAGCACAGATTTAATACTGCCAAATGACGCACGGCAAACAAGATCTCGGAAAGTGGTCTCAGCTACAGAAAAAGGATGATCCTCTTCTTTTGGGCTTTCAGGTTCCAATGAATCTGAACTGTTAGAAAAAAAAAAGATAAAAAAATGTTAGATTGTCTGTATTTGATAAATGATATATTTGAATAGTCTATTACCACCTGACAAAAGATAAGAGAGAAATTGAGAAAACAAAGATGCAAACAATAATTCAAATACTATCAGGGAACAAATCCCAATCCATCTGTCACATTTCCTCTATGTTTGGATTAATTAGTACATGTAATGCTATTCAAACAATGTGCTGACAAAAGGAAGGTGTTTTGTGAAAAAGGATTGTTCTTGGAATTGGTTTGGTTTGGGCAAGCATCTGTCACAATGACCAAAAACGCTATGGAGATTGAACTATGGCATCTTATGATCAACAATGGCCTACTAGGCCTGGATGTCATGTGGCCAGTGCCGACAGTAGTGCATCTCCTATATATGCTCCACCTCTTGTAAGAGTGGTGCTATCTCATGTCTGATGACACCAGATGACACCTGTGCGGGCAACAATCAGCCAGCATGAAAAAATTAATTATAGTTCGGATTTCCACAAAGCCTGTTGCTTGGATGGTCCTTGCATTGACCAAACACTTCTCTTGTCTAAAGTCTCCCTACGGCAAAGGAAAAACCATGCAAGTATGTCTGAGAGAGAGAACAGGTGTAGGGGCTACCAAAAAAAAAATCTCTGATAATCCTAAGAACCTTAATGGGACCCACACCATATATATATATATATATATATATATATAATCATATTTACTTGGTGAGTTTTGGCACAAGGCCATTTTTACATGCTCTTACCCAGGCTTTTTACATTCAGTGTTATCCTTCACCAAGATGAGCTACTCCCCAAGTTAATAAACCCCATCTGCCCGAGGCAGATTAATGTGGATGCAATGGTTTTGGCTGGTATTTGAACTAGTGTACTACGATTCAAGCATAATCTTTTACCAATGCTCCAACTTGGCTGCCCAAATATATATATATATATATACCCCTTGAAAATGATATCAGCTTAAGTTGATATTGCTTGTGGGAAACACTTGCTTTACCCTAGTTCAATTGCCCTAATGAAAATTTTGATGTATATTCATCATGGTCAAAATAAATGGAAAAATCCAATTTTGCACATAAAATAAATATTTTCTTGCGAACAAATTTTTTTCCACTAACCACCATTGTGTTCCTAGCAGAAATGTTCAGGCATTCTTCTGACCTCTTCTACTTACATTATCTTCATGCAACAGGAAAAACTTCTTAATCTACTACTGTTTATGAAAAAATTGGGTTGAACTCAAAAGTTTGATTTGGGGTAGGATGGGCATCTTCATTTGAGGAAAGATGGGCATGTGGCCAACTTAACCCAACTGCCAATCGAACAAGTTTAGTAAATTTCTTTTTAAAATTTAAAACCATAAGCAATGGATAACTAAATCTGATGACCCCCAAGGCATTGCTTTAACACTTGCTGGCACATAGATAAGTAAGTAGGGCAACACATGATGGATGAATGCTCAAAACTCATTGGGAAACTCCCTTTTCGGGGCAAATAGATAGTATTATTATAACATAATTGTTGTGGTTGACGAGTGGTTAGCAATTAATGGTGGAAAAAACGACAAGGTGATAGGTAGATACAGAGTGTATAACAGAGTAAGTTAGTAATACAGAAAGTAGTTAGTGCTAGAGTAATCGACCGACATCCGATTAGCCAGTCGCTGCCTTCTCCCGTCCTAGCGACGTAGGTGACTGTTTATATGCTAATTGGGCGAGTCCATGGTTCGGTTATCGAAAAAGGGAGATAGCCCCTACAACAATAATTGAGCTCTTTTTGGCATGGCACTTCAGCTATAGTAGCATAGTCATAACATGCTATTAAGGATAAATTTTGGGAATTTAGTTTTCTTTTGCTTATAATCATGTCAGGAAAACAAAATTGTTTGTATAAAAATTATGTATTTTGAAAAGTAGTCATTTTTTTCTCAATATCGAAGTGTTAATTATGGTTTTTTCACTTAAGTTGTTGTTTTGTCTATGCTAGATATGACTGTTTGAATGTTCTTTGGATTACCCTGCTAAGGGACAGGAGCAGGTTGGCAGCATAACATCCGAGAAAGGTTGTGTTGAGACAGTTGTTTATGCCATTTCTGCAGTGTGCCCCGCCTATATTCATTTTTCCACGTGTGAATTATAAGAAGCACTTTATAAATGGAGCACCACCTGGTTCTATGGGTACAGCTAGACAGTCAGGGTGGATTGATGAATCTGCCTTTATCCAGTACATGCACCATTTCATTAAGCTTGTACATTGCACAAATTCAGAACCTGTTCTGATGATTCTGGATAATTATGGCTCTCATTGCAGTTTGGAGGCTATTGTTTTGGTGAACGAGTCTGGGATTGTTATGCTAACTATTCCACCCCATAATTCACATCGTCTGCAGCCTCTTGATAGATTCGTATTTGGTCCTTTCAAAACTGCATTCAAGCTCGCAATGGATGTGTGGCTACGTTCAAGCCCGAGAAGAACTGTTACGATTTATGACCTTCCCCAACTTGTCTGCCAGGCACAGATGATTGCTATGACACCAGCAATTCAGTAAAACTGGCATTTATCCGTACAACAGGTAAGAAGTTACAAACTTAGATTTTGTTGCTGCCAAAACAATAAATCAGACAATTTAGAGGAAACTGCATTTCAAGATGTGTTGCTGCTCTAGAAGATAAATTTTGTAGCCAAGTGATGGTTAAGGAGATATTTGCACTTAAAAAGTTCAAGTTTGCTTCCTTTTCAGGAGTTTACAGCATGCTAGCTTGTAGATAGTCGAATGCACATGTTACCCCAATAGCGTGATTATTTTACCCCAAGCTTGGCGTAGAATGGTCACTTTTGATTTAAAAATCATTGGTAAAATAGCCTAACTTACCCCATGAAAGAGAAGAGAGATTGTAGTCACTGACTACAAGGTATCCAGATATACTGGGGCAACAGAAGAGACTTGTCACATAGTCTTTAAGAATCACCACCAGGCATTTGTAGAGTTGGGAAAATCTTCTAATGTCGGGCGTGCGAATTGGAAGCAGCAGAGTAAAAACCCGGCGAGATGTAGCACCATATAGTCTTCGACTGTAATGGTGCGATTACTGCTGGAAATCAGAGAAGACTTGTTGTCACTTCGACTCCAGCAAAAACCACTGGTTGCCGGGTGTAAGATTGGTAATTGGTGTGAGATCTCCCAGTAATAATAATAATAAGAATAACAAACCGATTCAAGCAAAACGATCGGATATGATTATGATTAACAAGAAAGAAAAAATATGCCTAACGGCGGACTTCTCTGTACCGGCTGACCACGGATTAAAACTAAAAGAAACAGAAAATGATGATCCTTAACATGAAAATTTCAGTTATAGGGATTATAATAGGAGTCCTAGGGACTATTTCCAGAAAGACTGCAAGAAGTCGGTTTTAGGGGGAAGTGAATATTTTACAGACTACAACACTCATAAAAAATGCTGACATAATCAAGAAAGATGGACCATGAAAACTGAACCTAGCAAAATGGAAAAACAGTTGGGTGGATTAATTAAAAAAAAGATCGAGTAGGTTGCAGTCGCTAAATACAAGGGGTGTTGAAGTGCCAGAGGAGACTTATTTTCAGACTGTCCTCCGAGGGTAACCACCAGGTGTTGGCAGAATCTAAATTCTGCTGAAACTCAGTGCAAGAGCTGGATATAATATTTGCACTTTGATTTTTTTTCTGTTATTATAATGCGTTTAATTATTGATCTTACATCTTGATAATCATTTTAATGATCAGAAGTATTCAGATCCAATAGTTCTGGATGATGATATGCAATGACAAAAATCAGCTGAAAATACCATAAAAAATTTAATTGATTTTATCACATGATCTGATTTCTTTTTGAAATCAACTTAGCACAAAAGCCTGACCTGATGGAGAGAAAAGAATGTCATTTCCTGATTCAGTAATGAAAAAATACCCTAGACAACATTAAGAAAATAAAAATTTATTGCCCAGTGTAATTAATCCATACCATAAACAGAAAAAAACTCTCTCACCTAAAAAATACAAAGGTTTAATTGGCCGAAACGTCGTGAATTTAACTAATATGAAGATTAAAACTCTAGTCCATACAATAAAAATATTAATGATTTTAATTGCTCTTGTAATTCACGTCGTTGAGAATGGGCAACTAAAGGTTGATAGGTTATTTAACAAAACAGCTTCTAACCAAACAAGAAATAGTTAACACCGATTGCTTTTATGACCGAACTGAGTCATTGTAAGTAGTGGGACTGAATATCAACACTAGAATAAACAAAAAAAAAAAGAAAAAAGAAAAAGAAAACAAGAGTTTGACAAGTTAGTTTAATGTTGTCTCCCACAGTATCAACAAAAAGGAGAAAGAAAGAAAAAAAAAAACGCGATAGAAGACCCCCCCCAAAAAAAAATGAGAAGGAATTAATATATTTCCTTTAATATTTTTTTTGGGGGGGGTTCCTTATTGATTGATATTGCTATTCTGTTTGCTCAAGTCTGGTTGTACAACATTCCGTTTTCTATTCTTCTTATCGAATGACAACGTCCCTGTGCAATTTGATAGGTAGCTATAAAGCCTTTGCAAATACATATCAACCTTCAGCATTTCTTTGTATTGCAGTATTTCTTGCATCGATGTAAACCCAAGTGCGTTTACATTACAAAGGTGTGCACATTTGCAAAAACCCATAAAAGTCTCACTCTGGTGAACAGTAACGGCTTGGACAGTGTGAAAACGCTGTCAGATGTCAGCAAAGCGCGGTATTTTTACGACCTCCGTGACAGGAGAGTAAGTTGTTATTTATTACATGACTTGACTGTTTTATCTATTCGCTATTAATATCGAAACTGACGCGCATGCGTGGAGACGGTGGTAGAAGTGATAAATGTAGATCTGGTTAGGAAGAGATGGATGCAGTGTGGAGTCAGGGATAAGAAGAGACAAGGAACTTTTCTGGTAAAGAAAGAAAAACGGTTAAAAAACAGCAGGTCAGAGGGCAAATGTAACGAAAATAAGAGGGAAAAGACAGAGGGAGAGAGGGAGAGAGGGAGAGAGAGAGAGGATAGAGAGAGACATATTAGGGGACTGAGAGAGAATGGAAAGTAGAAATAGAAAGAGAATAACAAGAGATAGACAGAAAAAAAAAGGTAGAGAAAAGAAGAAAGAGTACAAAAAAGAAAGCAGGTATGAAGAAGAAAGAACGAGATAAAGAAAAATAAATATCAACAGAGAATGACAAGAAAAAGAAGAAGATGATGAGGATGAAGAAGAAGAAGAAGAAAAAGAAGAAGAAAAATCAAAAAACAAAAAAAACAAAAAAAAAAAAAACGAAAGGAAAAACAAAAAAAGGAGGAAAAATCATTAAAGTAAAACGTAAGAAAAAAAAAAAAGTAAATAAACTGATTAGAAATAATAATAATAATAATAATAATAATAATAATAATAATAATAATAATAAGATGAAGAAGAAGAAAAATAATAATAATAATAATAATAATAAAAAGAAGAAGAAGAAGAAGAAGAAGAAAAAAATGATAAAGAATAATAATAATAATAATAATAATAATAATAA
>JAUZSX010000050.1:3590623-3625215 GCA_034780655.1 Idiosepius hallami
AGATTGGGGTGCACTGTGTCTAAGTAAAGGAGTTTAAGAAAAGCAGTACTGAATACAACCTTGACTCTTGATCGTTACCTTGAAAAATACTAGAAATGAATTTAGCATAAAAAACATTAACTTGTTTTGTATAGGCTTTCTTAGTGACAATTCCCTGGCAGCCAGGCACACCCAGAAAATACTTTTGGTAAATGAATAAAGATTGAATTAAGGTGCATACATAAAAAGTAGTTTACAAAAATGATTGAGAAATAATTTTCATAAATGATTGTTTTACTTTTTTAATTATTTTTAGTTTAGTAATTGAAAGAAATCACTGTGGTTTAGTGGAATTATAATATATGAGTTTATATTCTATTTAGCCCATAAAATCCAATTTAAAATTTAATACTCTTGGTTAAAGTATGAATCATTTAGTTAACTAACAATTTTCATCAAAAATGATTTCAGTATCAAATATATTTCAATACATGTATTTACAACACATAGTTAGCAATGGAAGAAAACTTTGTTAAAAAATACATTCTAGTTTTGAATATTCAATGTTTTTAAAGTTGGAAAAATAGACATTACCAGTTAAAATATGTGAGAACAAACAGAAAAGTGGTTGTTCATTGATAGAAAATATATGTGAAGCTAAGTTTTAGGGTTTAAGTCATGAGAATTAGAAATTAATTTGTCTTATCCACCCAAATATTTGACTTTCACTATTATAAAATTAGAAATTTAGTCACCAATAAAAATTGTTAATCTTTTTTAAGCACAGAATCCAATTTATGAAGTTAATCAAAACAAAAAAGTCTCCATAAGAATCACATAAAATATTTTTTAAACTACAAATAGTATAATTAAACTTGTATTTGCAACATGTCTTTAATTTTCTCATAGTGAGCTTTGAATTCATAGACAATGTAATTTGAATGTAGTTATTTACAAGATGACCCATAACTTCATTCTCAACATTACATTCAATTAGTTGATGTAATGCAATTTATAAATATTTGATATTATGCAGTGAAATTGATTGTGTGTGAGAAGGACAATCATTACCAAACTATTTTACTAATTTGGGGTCTAGAGATTTGATATATGGAGTATTCAGTTTTGGGGGGATAATTTTTAATTGGTTTTATACTGGAAAAATAGTTGCTAAGGGGTCAAAATTTGGAATTACAAAAAACACAGATGAACATGAACAAAAAGGAGATTACTATGTAAATTCATTAGATATTTTACATAATACAAATGAATAAATAAATATTTCTTTAACAAAACAAATACAGAATAAAATAAACAAAAAATGTTTATAATGAATCTTAGTTACAATCATCAAAATAATTAGATTAAAAGTATATCAATCCTACTGTATTTTTCATTATATTTTCAACTAAAACTAGTAAGATTTTTAAGATAAATACATGCTATGAGAAATGGATAAAGGCTGTATATTGCAATAAAACAAAAAATAAAAATGTCACAATTGTAGCCATTGCTACTTGCTTTCCTGATAAACAAAAAATATATACATATTGAGAAAGTATATCGAAATAGGTATCATACAACATTTTATAAATGAAGTGTATATTTGCCTTACATCAAATATCACCAATGATTAAATATCTAATTCTAAAGCTCCTTTTTTTCTGTAACAAAACAATTATGAGATTATTAAGTGCATTAACATATAAAAGAATCATATATATTTCAAACGAACTAAAGAAAGAATCATATATATTCCCAAGGAACTAAAGAAAGATTTTTTCAGTACATGGAACAAATATGAATTAAAAAAATTACGCTGATCTTCATAAACAGAGGTTAAAGGTGATTCTACCCTTTTTTTTATCATAATAGAATATTATCATAAACATATTCATCTATGGCCTTGTGCCTAACTTGGGTTTTTGCTCAAAAGCAAATATAATATCTAACAGTGAGATTTGGTAGCTCAATCTGTTTTAGGTTTAAAAATTTTATCTAATTAGGATAATCTAACTGGAATTCTTCCAAATCATCTTTTTATAGTTGGCAAATAGAAAATAAAAAAACTTCCAGACACTTTTCATATTAGATACATATTTAATTATTACTTTTGCCATTATGAAATTACTATGCTAAAAATAATCACTGAAGACGCAACGCATTGCAACAAGAGTTTATATTTGTTAGCAATAGTTCTATAAAACACCTATCTACAGAGCTGATTATCATGAGGAAATGGAATGGTTGCCCTAGGATCAGCTCAGATAATTACTAATCTTAAAATGATAATTAAAAGAATCAAATATTGATAAAAAGAGGCAAGAGAAACAGTAAGCTGGCATTTTATACCTAAGACAATGTTATTTTTCATTAATTCTTATAAGTTATACATAATGCATACATGTACCCATATTTTCATTAACATTGATTTATTTAGTTAATTTGTAGGTGAAACCAACTTGCATTGTAATGGTTGATTACTTTGAATGATATCTGAGATGGTAGAATTACTCAATTTCCAATCAATATTGTTTTAATATAGGCATTACCAAATAAAATTAATGTGAAAAAAAATTTCAACATTGTCAATCATTAAAAATCTATAAAAAATCATGGAATTGTCGAATCAATATGAAACTTTTATTGGTTATTAACTATAGAACATTATATATATTTTGACACTCTATCAAAATAGAAATCAAGACATATTATGGCACCATCAATATTAAGAGATCACTGTCTCTGTGTCCAGGATCAGTCGAGGAGCTGCAGTTGGTGGTGTGGCTGTGCAAGTTGATGCAGGAGCCGCAAGACCTGCCACAGTTGCTGTAGATGTAGTCCCACTGTATCTTCACCACAAGTTTTAAAAGTTTTGAAAGTTTTTAAAAGTTTTTGCATCAAAAGAGAACCCACATTAAAAAAAAAAAACTTAACCCTGGTGTTTTTACCACATCATTCACTCTGATTTTTATAGATATTCAATCAGAAACATTCTTCTTTTTTTTAATAGTGGTTATTATGGAAAATTCCTTTTAGAATGTACATAATCTTTAACAGATTATACATATGAAAACTTCAACCACAAATTCCTTGTTGAAATAAGGTATACACATACATACTAATGTTGCTAATTTTACTAATCTTATTTATCTTGTGTAGGAAATAAAGTCATCCACCAATACATTTTCTCAATAATACAATGTGTATTCTTGCAGGTTAAACACATTTCAACAGTCCCAACTTAACCATAACAAATATTCAAACAAAAAAAAATACAATAAAATTATAGACTTGAATAGATACATTCAATCATCATCATCATCATCATAATTGGTATTAACTCGGATTCGAGTATGACTGTCCTTCTCTTCATCAACTTGTGACTATGAAGTAAGGGTGGAATCCCTGAGTAGGACACCTATGTGCGTGACATTGTTTAATGCAGAGAGGCTGATGCTCAGACAGCTAACACACAGTCTTTGACAGAATCCAAGTCACAGCCTTATCCACCTTCCTAGCTATTATGATGCTTCCACAGTTCACCATGGAGGTCTTCGTTGGATTGCTCCCAGAGGTTTAACCGTGCCTAACCTTAGTATTTCCACATCCCAACACAGGATACAGTATCTGGTTATTCTTTAATGGGCATTCATACATGTACTAACCAAGCTCAATGTTGCCTAACATCGGTGATATGACAGGAACTGGTGTCTCCAACATGACTTGACTGTATAGATTTCAATATTCCTTAGATATCAAACAGGTAATTCTTACTACTGATGTATTTAATTCCATGATGATATGTAGATAATGTTCTTATTTATCTATGTATAGAGATGTGTGTGTATCATGACAGTAAAGTTATAATCCTATCTAATCTCAACTAATCCTAAGTATTAGCCTCATGCTGCTTCCATTATTATTTTTATTACCATCTTCATCTTTATCTTGATTATTACATTAGTTTTTTTTATCTAAATAAATGATGAATTAAATGATCTTATTTTATTTTATTTTTCTTTAAAAAACGTTTGTTAATCATCTAGAAGAAACAGAAATCAAAAGTAGCAAAATATATTTGAGATTACAAAAATTGGAAGAACAAAGGTCATTCTAAAAGTAATGCCACCAAGTTTTCAAAGTTTTTATTGAAGAGATGGGAGTGGTACCATTAAAATGAGTGACCTTTTGTGTTTCAGAATTTACTTTTGAAGATATTCACTACAAAGCAGTTTTGCCAGTGATTAATGAGGCAGTTTATTTTTGCCTCTAGTGTGTGCTTTCACACTTACATCTCTGTCACCACTCTGAAGTCAATGCAACCATCTAAATCTGCTTATATAAACTGCATCAGCTTCGTAAACATCGAACAGACACCTTTTAACTTTTAACTAGCTCCATTTTTTATGCATGGATGAATTCAATGACACATTTCTATTTTTTAACACACATTCAAGCCGTGGTTGCCTTCTGAGTCTCACAGTGTAAATATCTGTAACAGGGAGATGAAACTTTCAGGTCATAAATGCATAAGTTGAGTTGCTATAACAATGCAATTTGCTATTCCCTCATAATAATAATAATAATAATAAATAGGAGACATTACTTTTGAAACACCCCTTGTAAAAGTAACTTTATATTTCCATAGGTTAGCAGGGCAGTTGAGATTTGTGAAAAATAGTTTAAATCATGAATACATTCAGTATTTTAAATTTTGTCAAGAAACTTTCACTACCGTCTCTAAACATAATTATCAACATTTTTTCAATGTTGAGTCTGTTTCATATATAATTTATGCCTTATATTTTATTGGACTCAAATAGGGACATTCAATTAAATCATCATCATTAAGAATTAAGAGACAATAGAATTGATCTATTTTAAAAGAAATCTTGTTTAAGCTTAATGTAAAGAAAAAAGGCAAATACAAATCTTTGATAAGCCTAAATCTTGGGTTATCCTTTCTTCTTTATTAATTAATAAAATAAAACATTGATTTTTTTAGATAAATTTAAATAATCAATCAAACAAAATTCTACAAAACAATATAAATATCAATACAAAGTTTGTGCATATATGAAAGGAATAGGATTTTAATTTATCCAAATCAACATCTCGATCAATAGTAAATATGACCTAAATATAAAATTGAATTGCAACTATCAATAAAATTTAATTCATCTTTTTTCTTTAAAATTTAGCAAAATTGTAAGTTTCCACTTAATAATTAGGAATATCTTATTTAATCTGGTCAGTTTTAAATTCAACATTCAAGAATTGCCAGTAAAGTGGTTTTTAATAAATCTTTATTTGAAGTCTTGCCAAATAAAGTTTGACCCTTAAACATCAGAATTGCAAATCCACTTTATGTTGAAATAATAAAATGTCAAGGTCTGTAATGCCCCAATTAGATTGAGATTTGTACTTTGTTCATATTACCATGGATCCTGTCATATACAACCACTCCTGACTATCATCAAAAACTGGTCAAATCAGGTAGATGACAACACACGAGATGCCCATAGAAAAAAATATCAGGTGCTTGCTGACGATTAAAGTCGCATATAGCAGGGTCCACCATAATAACAAAAATATTTTGTTTCAATTTTATAACAAAAACATCAAACAATTCATATTCAAGTCATAAACCAATGAAACATAATATCAGACAAAGGTTGATAAATCTTAATTTTCAATTTGTGGATTTGGTTTTATTTTTGATAAACATTTTTTACCATTATTACATTTTTTTTCTATGATACTAGTTGAAATATTTAACTCACCAATGAAGTTAATATTTACTTTTTCCAAGAGTATTACCCAAAATTTTAAACATAATGGAATGTTTATGATTTGAAATTACATTCATTTTAATTGTGATCATAAGAGATATTTGTAACAACTTTTTGTTAAAAAATTAGTTTTCTTAAAAAGACAAACCATATCTTGTCTATCTCTTGATTTAGTTTCTTCATTTCAGTGATTGTCAAAAACTTTCCATTGTCTTGTGTCATTTTTTTGTTTTGTGGGTATGATTTAGTGCAACTGGTAAAAGTATTTTTTCAATATACAGAACAGTATTTGTAGTAACAAAGTTTTAGTTTCTTTGTTAGCAAATCAACTTATATGGGATACTTAATACCAAATCTATTTTGTAGGTTGATCATTTGAAAATGAATAAATTGTTGTGAGATTTTTACACAAATGGGTCAAAAAAATAATTAAAATTGTTTGGCCTTGTGGTGGAACAAAAGATAAATATTCAGACTTTTGAATTGTAATATACGAGTTCAAATCCCAATTCAGTTACATTCACATTTAGGCTAATACCCTTGGGAAAGTGAGGAATCCCCTCTTTTATTCTCTCCAGTGATAGGCTAAATAGTACAAACAGTACTATTTAAAAAATAAGCTTCTCAAAATTGACCAAAATGGTTAATATGACATTAAGAATAAAACCAAATGTTTCTGTTATTATGTTGAATAAAAACTATAAATTTCATATAGTAAAAAAAAACATGAAACTCAATAGAATAAAGCGAAAATAGTTATATAAATTAATGAAAAAAAACATTTAAATGATTTAGGTAGATTATGTACTCAAATTTATAGGTAATCTATGGTGCACATAGTTTGGGGAATTAATTTAATCAAGGATTTTGATGGAATTAGCCTAAAGTACTCAGGTAAATCATAATGCTACATACAGAATAACTGTTTCACGTGATGAAAGAATTAAAATAGTAACACCTATTAGCTACAATTTATTTCAGATTAATATCATTTATAACTGAATGGCATTTCTTCGGCCATGGTATTTAGGAACAACATGAATATACAAAAAATAAGATATATTCACAGAAAACAAAATAAATAATAAAGACAAAGAAACACATACTTTCATTTTTTTTAAACTAGATATCAATTTATTCAATTATATGATTATGTTATATCCTAAATAATTTTAGAATGCAATATATAATGAGGATCCTACATTATGATGGATACAAGTTCAATCCATAGTCTAGTTAATCTTCATGTGGCAAACATACCATAATATTATATTTATCTTTTAAAAGTTGTAAAAGGCCAATTTTTTAGGTTAACTCATTGTTGAATAAATGCATCAAGAATTTGAATATACTAGTAATTATTTTCAAGATGGCAATTTTATACTTAAAAATTTAATTAGAAAAAAAAATGCAGATAAAAAAAATTAACAATGATGATGCTTATAAAATTCCTAATAATAACAAGAACAAAGAATGGTACAAGTTTATCTTACCCAATCCTAAATCAGGGTAAAAGAAATTTAGGTCACAAACCACTGCCTGATCATCTTGTGGGGTACAACGCGATAAGCAAAATATTTGCTCTGCAACAGAAGATATGCCATATTTTGAACCCATTTGTAAACAACACAACACATCACAGCCAAAGAAGAATCATCACAGTCTAGCATGAATGTTATCTAAAATACTTTTGAATTAAATTATTAATATGAGGATCCTGCTCCATGCGCTTCTTACTACAACACTGGTAGGTTCAAGTATGAAATCATATAGGTGCTACAGCTGATGAAGCTGATATAGTTAACTTAGCTGCATGCATACAACAACTGTTTGCATAACCCACCACACCTCACCCTACCCCACAGATACAAAAGTGGTAAATACGACTCCTCCTACTTACAGGTTAGATGCTTAGTGGGAAAGTGGTAATAATTGATAAGAACAAAAAGATAGAGGAAGAAGAGATAACTTCAGTTATTTTAAGAGAAGTGAATGAAAATGTTATTGACAGTTCAAATACTGATGATACACTTAATGGGTGGGGATATAATCCCAGCATTGATTAGTTATTCTTATAGTGGTTATAGTCATTATAGTGAACAACTGTGTAAGGACAGGATTGTTGCTAACAGTATGGATTAAAACTAGTAAAAGGACTATTGTTTGGCAAACTCTAATTGGATTGCAAATAAAAAAAAATATTTGAAGGCTTTGAAAAGGTAACTATGCTTAAATGTATGCATAAAACTGTACATATATCTAGACACGCACAAACTATAGATGTAGGTGGAAATTGTCAATGAACTACTTATTTCAACAATCAAGAAAAACAATTAAATAGGTGGTAACACGATGTAAGTTGTTCAATAATTAAAAAAAAACTTAAAGAAATACCGAATAAAAAAAGTCAAGAAAATCGTGAAACAAAACAATCTTAAAATTGAAGTTTAAAAGAAAAGTAATTGATTAAATTTGAAATTTGCAAATCCATATCATGACATCAGGTTAAATTTACATTTATTTTAAATTTATAGATTTATTTTTACTCATTACAAAGGTATTAATTAAAAAGAGAAAAAACATGATTGAATAAATAAATATTTAAAAAGATTTCTTTAAAAAAAATGTTTTTTTCATTTCACTAGAATAGAGGGAATCTCTAAAAAAAAAATCAGCTTTTTATCCAATAAATGATTTTTTTTATTGATTACCTTAAAATATCTGTGCAGATTTTTCCATCAAAAATTTATTTTTTTATGTTTATTTTTAATTATGTAAATTTAACCTTCTAAACTTTCATAATTAAAAAAATACTGTTTCTTAAAGAAACAAGGCAATATAATTTGCATATTGTTACTGGCATTTGTAATTTGCTAAAAGGTTATGACCTGATGATATACAGCAGAATTTTATCAAAAATTTTTCTAATATCTCAGTTAAAATTTTATTCTTTTTTTACATTTCTCAAATAAGTATCTAAATTTTACAATTTTGTTTAAAATAACAATTTTCAAAAAATTTGTGATGAGTCTAAGTTGTTTTTTTGGAATTCAAAGAAAAGTAATTTTCTTTTTTTTCTTTGTTTAAATACTAGGAAGTAGGAAGTGGCTCAAATTTTTGGTCCACCTTTTTTTACACCAATGCTACAAAAACAGGCAGAGTGAAAAGAACATTATTCTTGTATTCTATAAGATAAATATAAGCAGAATATTTACGGATAAATAATATCAATGGAATCATTCTTCTATTTTTACCCATGATATTTCCTATTTTGTATCCACAAAATATTTTTTTGCTTAAAACTAATGACTATAAATCCTAATAAAAAAAAGTAGAAACTATAAATTAGATTATTATTTACAGTTTGTCAAGTACAAAGTAGAAAATCAATTAAAACTTTGAAAAAAAAAAAAAGAGATCAATAGAAAATTTAGCTAAAAGAAATGTGATAATGTTTGGCTAACCTAACAAAATTCTATTCTTCAACTTACATAACCAAAATATTTGGGGCTATCATTTTTATATAGTCGATTATTATTATTTTTTTTCTTTTTTTTTTACACAAGATTTGGCTTAATGGGCTTTTACCAAGGGATTGTTTTTGAACATTGAAACTCAATTCATCAAATCTATGTAAATTTTCAAAAATTGTTTTAAATTAGGAAACAAATTAAGCTTTTTAAAAATATCAATAGTTATTTACTTTTTACACATCTATTTAAAACTGGTCTTAATTCTGTTTTGTTGGAAGAGAATTTACTATGACTAATTATTATTTGCCTGTGGGTCATTGGGTCAACACTTCCTCCTCATCTCAAGCTGTCAAACAGAACTGACAGCCATTCTGGGGAAAAACTGAAACTACTAAAATCTCATCATTTGATAATAAATTACAATTAACATTTATTAGAAATATTTCTATTCTAATTTGATAAGATTGCTTTCATAATTTTTCCATAAAAAACTGACCAATTCTTACATACCCAAATGCATATATTCTCCTTATTTTGATTTATTTATGACAATTTAAGCTATTTAACAATAAACAATCCAAATATTTATTCTCTAAAAACCTTGACATAAATTCAGGCAATCAAATTTCTTTAAATCAATTATTTTCTAAATATTAAATATATGGTTTTATGTTCAATTCTCACCTTATTCTAATAAACATAACAAAGAGGTTTGTTATGTTACATATGTATATTCCCCCAAAAAAACTCTTTATAAGAAATTTAATCTACCTTCCATACCCATTCTCTCACATTCTTCTTTTTCCAACTTTACATAGAAAACAATTATTACAACTCTTTTCTTTCTTTTTTTTTTCAAAAACATGCAGCATGATTAGTCATTTGACAATACATACAAAATCAAATTTTACAGTTTTCTTTAAAAAGCAAACTTCAGTATGCATAACAATGATATAATTACTTATTTTTTCTTCATAGAGACCTTTTATATTGCTGACCCATCTAACTGTATATTCCTTTTTCTTTAAAACCAAAAGAAATTACAAACTAAATAAGCTGAACATTCAGTAACAACATCCCATCCATACATTTTCCTTAAAAAAAAAGCCTTTGCTCTTCAATGCTTGCACAAAAACGACCGTTTCATAATGTACAACTTCAAATATTTTGCCCTTTCAGCAAAAAGCGATATTCAAGATCCCAATTGGAGACCAGCAGATATGGTGCACATTTTCTTCAGGTAAAGTGGGGTCTGTCAGTCTGCTAATAATATTCCCTCATTTGTCTTCACATTAATTAACATTTTTTTTTTCTTTTGACCCTTTATTTGAATAGTGCCCCTAAGACCAACTGTCACAGCACAAAAAAAAAACACTTTACACTAGCACTGCAAAATTGACAAGGGTAATCATTTCATGGTCAGCATTCTTTTCATTCTCTTCTGTCAATTCTGGAGTCATTTTATTCTTTAAGCTTTTATTCATAGTAATTCTTATGAATTAGAACATTTTTGGTAAACAATGCCAATTGTTTGTTACTTTTTGAGGGTAAATTTTGGGTAAATGTTGGTTCCTTGATAGAAATATTTAGTAGAAACTTTTGATTCAGAATCACATGCTTATTTTTTCTACTATATTATTCCATAGAAACTTTTTACAGTTATCATTAGAAAATATAAGTAATTGAAATACAATTGTGAATATCGTTGTATTGGAAAGAAATTTCTTAGATAAGAAATTTTAGATATTTTATTGTATGTTCATACTTTCAAAAAGATCTGATTTTTAGTGTTTACCACCTTTCAATCACGATGATTTAATGTCAAGAATAATGTTATTACTGTATAATAATAATATGTTCATATATTTTTAATTGGTATTTAATCTTTAAAAGCAACCTAATAAACGAAATTGATTTCAAATAATACAAACCCAGTGTCGGAGTCATTACTACTAAAGCTCAGAAATCCATCCACTTAGAAAAAAAAATTAAAATGCATTATTAATATTAAAATGTCGGTCAAGGATCAGAACGTTGGTGTTCTTCAGAAAAATTGATTGTTTATTGTTTCCCTGATGATTAGTTTAGAAAAAAAAAGCCAGAGGAATCAATAGCAAGAAAAGTTGCCAGGAATCAACTCTTCCAAATGTTCTTTATATAGTAAAAGGAAGAATGAAATGATAGCCTGCTCTCAGCATAAATTAATGATCATCAAACTGAGAGAATAAGATTCTTTTCAGATAAACAAATTATTTTGGGAAAGCACAAGGTGGGGGGGATCTGTTTGAATGGTTCTACAAAATAGCAATAAAAAATATGTCTGGAGAATTAGAACCAATAAAACTGCTCAGACAGTGGCTTCTCTGTTGCATAAAAATCTTTAAAAGAATTTAATGTCTGGAGAAACCTTTTGCTGAACAATTGTTTTCTTTTACAATTAAATTATTAAAAGACCAGTAATGTTTAGCTAGAAGGGATCAAGTGAGTTCATACCTTTCTCAAAGTTATTAGCAACAAAATAAAAAATAATAGATTAACAGTGACTTCAAGTAGTTTATCATGATTTTAAAAGTCTAATGTTAATTGAGATTGTTTTAGAAGTATTTTAGGCCAGCAAACATTTTTTTCTTAAATGTAGAATGTAGCTGTAATGTAACATCATCTTCAACATGGAGTCAACATATAATGACATCAAAATAGTGATCAGTGCCAATAAAAGCCAAATGACAGAAATTGGCAAGGGCAGCCAAGACTAGTCAACACTACATAAGGAAGTTGGAATTAGAGAAAAGTCCCACAGAGTTAATACATCACCAACAGATCTAAAGAAAAATGGCTAAGAAAAATGCAACAAAGGCTAACCCTTACATTTTTCCCTACAGGCATAGTTGATTGGAATTCCCCAGTTATGGTACTACTTGACCCATTATCGGTGAACATGAAAGTAAATACTCAGAATTCATTATTTTCTAAAGAACATTTACCAAAAATCAAAAGTAGTGGACCAACATAGGTTTGAACTAAATTTCCAAAGTCAATGTTTTTTACCTTTCTGCCATGGGCTATCTTTTTGTAATATACTATAGTAATTATGAACAAAACTGCAGAATCAGAATCTTTTCTTTGATAAACAATCTTAATCTAACTTTGGAAATATATGGCTGAGCAAATGTCTGTTACAGATAGGCAGAGTGACATTTATAAAATAGATGAGAACAATCCATGTGTGGATACTACCCGTGACAGTGTATTAGTCTTTACCAAAGCTAGGTTGAAATTAAGAAAAATAAATATTTCTAGTAAGTACATATATCATTAACACAAATGCTGAAGAAAATTTTATTTTTTCTCTTTATTTTTTTTACTAATTCTTCTTGTTTCCTTAAAAAATATTAAAATTGCAGTTTTCTTCAATAACATTTATATTGACAATAATTTGCTGCCCCCTTATATACACATTCATATACATGTATTAATCTATGTTATAGAACAAAGGCTGTTGCACATGCTTATACCAACCAACTTTATCTATACACAATATACATAAAAATGTAAGTCTAGTTTCACTTTGTTGAAAATTGATAGAAAGATGTTTATGTTACCATTTCTGTTGAAAATTTTTTACAGCAAACCCTTACAATCTAGGCATGTTTTTTATGTTATTAAAAAAATAAAATTTAGCGATTTAAAAATTAAAAAAGTATATCTTTTTATAATTTTCAGAATGCTAACCTGTTTATTTACTGTATTTTCTATGTCCAGTCCAGTAATAAGTTTTTCTTTTCATTAAGATTTTTTTTTAAATTCATTTTATATGAGTTCTTAATGCTGCAATATTTTAAGTTATAAATTTATTATATTTTTTACTAAAATATCTTTTCATTTTCTTTTTTTCGTTTTAACAGCTGTTTTTTTTTCTTTTCTTAGTTTAATCTTAACCATATTACTTTTCATGATCACACTTTTCTATTTAATTCATGATTTTTCCAGGCTTTGCTTTAAAATGATATTTTTTTGTTATTGCCTGAGTGATGGAAATCCAAATTTTGACCCCTTAGTGGTTATTTATTTTATTTATTCCGGGTCAACGCCAATTAAATAGTTTCCATGATTCTAAATAACCTGTATCCAAAAGTTTAAGTGTTTAGATCCATAATTTGTTGGTTAGTTTATTAAAAACAGCAACAGTCAAATCTTTTAATTTTGACCCTTTGGCAGCTAAATCTAGGGCAGAAAATCAACTAAAAAGCATGTTCCATGTCCCAAAATTTTTTCCAAATTTTGGGGGGTAAAAAAAAGAATAACTATTATAAGACACGCTACCAACTGAGCTACATTACCTAGACATTTCAAGATGTAATTTTAATTTTTATATCAAAAATAAAAGTCTTATAAAATCTGACATTCCTTACGTGATCGATCGATTTTGAACACCAATAAACCTTTAACAACTTTTGTTATAATGAATAAAGATTGAAAAATTTTGTTTTAAAAGATAAATACTTATCTAGGCTATCAACTATAAAAATTGGTTGAAAAATGAGTGAGCAGTTAAGCTGCAAAGCAGTTAAAAAAAAAAAACTAACACTTAACCATATCAAATATTACTGAGTTTGAATGATAAAGAAAAGCAATTCTATAAACTTATATTTTTCTCAAGAAATATCTTTAGAAAAAAAGGTGTTCTAAAATATTTTATTCTTTTCATTCTATTTATAATTTCATTGTACTGTCTATATAACATTTTTCTTAAAGTAAATCAAAAGAACTGGGGTTGTGCTATCTAACCCACGAAAAGGGAAGGTTATAAGATTTACACCTATTTGAATTGTATCAAACACTCAATATAACAGATTAACTAGGATTAGAACTTGTATGTTATAATCTTAAAATCTAAAACCTTGATACTCATATATGCATTCCACTGCACATTATTATCAACAAAAACTAATATTGAAGTGTTTAATAAACATATAAATATTTAATATTTTGTTTAATTTATTTATTCTAAACAATGCTAGATCTATGATGCCAGTTTCATTGGGCCATTTTCTCAAATCTGACATGTTAACTGGGAAGATATCTAAAATATTATAAAAAAATGTAATTCCAAAATTAAGACAAAAATCTGTTAAAAGATATTTTATCCTTCAATAGTTGGTTAAACCAATTTAATGTATTTTTAATGTCCACAAGTATCAATCAAAACCAAATAGTTTAATAGTCATTGATCAATTTTCTGTTGACATTAAGACACTTTTAATGTCAAACCCTAATTACAAAACCAATAAATAATGATCAGAAAATGAAACCTTTAATGGAAAACAAATTGAGTGCTGATAAAATGAATTGTGATTTCTTAGAAAGATAAAATAGGAGAAAAATAATTATATAACAGAGGAAAATGACTCTGCTAAATTTAATAATAATAATATAGAAAAGAATCTTAAATAGCAAAGCCAATATTATACACTGCGTTATACATATACTATGTTTCAGGCCAGATTAACCATTAAAAGGTCTATAAATGCAAAAAGTAACTAAAAACAAATTTTTAAACAAAATGCAAATTTTTCTAAAAGACAAAAATGCAAAAAATAAAGATAATCTAAAAAAAAGTGTTTCTATTTTCTTTGAATAAATATTCATCATGCGTTGTTAGGCTTGGTCTCACCTTATAGTGGACTCGTACGCTCTTAATATAAGTAGCTGTACAGACTGCTTCAAGGGAGCTCTACTAGAGATATTCTATCACTCTCAGTAGGACACATTATCACCAACCTGAGCGATATACTTTACACCTTATTCCGTGTGGCACTCTACGTGAGCCCCACAACATGCAGTAAATATAATCAGCTGAATTTATGCAATTTTTTGCAAATAATTTCTGCATGCCTTATAGGAGATGGAATCGAAGACTAATAAAAATTGTCAAAAATATTGAAGAAGCTCATTTTAGCAGGCAAACTAAGAAGATAAAACAGGTTACATTAATAGAATGTATTTTTGCAATAGAGGTAAAAACTTTAAATTCTAAAATTATATAGTCAACCTTTTGTCCTTTTTAATATGGCTCATTAATTCTTAAGCCCTAAAAACTAAAAAAAAAAAAATGTTTGAATAGTGATTTTTCTTTCGCATAATTGTTATCAACTTCTGTGTTACTTTTTGATTTTAAACTAAATAAAAATCTAATTTCAAAAAAGTTTCAGATAATAGAACAACATGACACTGAGGTCAATAAAGGTTTAACCATTTTTATTCATTTTCAAATAAGATGTAATGATAAAACAAAACTACAAGAAAATTTTAATCCAGAAATATTTCGACAGATATAATACAATAAATCAGGTGCCCTATTTTGTTACCTAGTGAGTATGATCCATTAAAATGCATCTTAAAGATCTCTGATTTTGGAGTCCTACTAAACAAATATTTCTAACAAAAATGGATGCACATTGATTGATTTTCACAATTTATTTTGTTTTCTAAATTACCATGCAAATGACAAAAATAATAAAATGCAATAAATTTAAATCTCATGCCTTTCTTGATAGACCAACTTTTTTTTTATCATGTTTTATCAATTTAAAATAATATTTTAATGACAAAAAGATTTTTTAGTTATTAATCTTAAACTTGTCAATATTTCTGATATGAATCTTTAAACTATTTATAGATATTCACATCCTTATTGAATAAAATTTCCAGCCTAATTCACTTGCTTCTTGTGGAATTCAGAAACTTTAAATGGAGTCCATTATTTAAATACCAGTATATTAACAATTTTTATATATTTCAGTAGTGTATATGCCAGTTCAAAGTAACAAGTTTTAAAAATAATTCAATAAATTCTACATTTAAATATTGCTTTAATTTTTTTTCATTTCAAACAAAATTTTATATATTAATTAAAAAAGCAAACTATTTGAAATAATTATTTTATTAAGATTTAAAAGGCACATAATGAAAATTAATCAAAATCAATTACCATTTAAATTATGAGGGTCATTCTAAAATTAATACCTCTCCTTTTTTAACTCAAGAAGTTGAAGAACTACAAAGATAGGAATGGTAACATTAAAATAAGCAAACTTTTGTGTTCCATAATTTACTACATAGTCACCACCATTCTCAATGTATTTTTGCTATCAATGACAAGTCTTAATGACTCAGTCATAAAAGTCAACAACTGCCAAGGCAGTCCATTTTTTCATGCCAGTGATTATGAAGTCATTGTTAGGTATCTGCTACCCATCTAATACTTCTTTCAGATGTCTAAACAAGTGAAAGTCAAACGGTGCCGAGTCAGGACAATATGACCCGTATGACAATATCAAGCCAAACTTTGTTATAAGCACTGTGGTTTACAAATTTGTGTGGCATGGTGTTGGAAACAAAATGTTTCTCTTTTCTCTGGCCCCACATGAACAATATCAGCATTCACCTTTGTCCACTTCTCAATGCAACAGCCAGAGTTGAGTCAACCCCAGTTCCAAGAAATCCAGAATGACACCCTTTCTGTCCCAAAAAATGAGGCACATCGCTTTGCCTGCAGATGTTTGTGCCTTGAACTTCTTTGCGAAGGAGGGTGAGTGGTACCATTCCATCAACTGCCAGAGTGTAGTGGTGACAGAGATATATGGTCCAAGAATCCGTCACCTTCAGTTTTATACTGATTCAACAAGTCCAGACAAATATTCTGTTTAATCATCCTTTTGATCTTGTGTAAGCAGTTGTAGAACACACTTAGCAGACAGTTTGCTGTATCCTAGGAGTGACATCATTTCTAATTCACTGAGACTCAAATTCAACTCTACATGCATTTCATTCAATGTTATCCACCAATCAGCACAGATGAGTTGGTTGAAGAGCAGTGTTTTCTGGGTTCTGCTTCTGATACACAACCATGACAGGAGTTGCTCTCTTAGAGTCTCACACCATCAATTTTTACAATAGAGAAATGAAGTTTTCAAGTCATGAATGAATAAGTTCAGTGATCATAACAATGCAATTTTTTATCATCCATGTGGGTAAAAGAAAAAAAGATAAGAGGTATTACTTTTGGAACAATATTTATATGTAAAGACTGACCTGAATGCCAAATACTAAGGAACATTGATTAGACCTGCTTGATCTATTAGAATGGTCAAGAGTCATTGAAGTGAATTTGATATTTATAGAGAAAGCAATATTTATGACCTTGATCCAGCTCCAATATCAATAGCTATAATAGAAATGAGATACTGCCAGTAAATAGCCATTTGGCACAACTTCAGGATAAGGTTGAGCTTTATGCATAGATCCAAATGAGGAAATGCCGTGATACAGTGGTTAAATGTTCAGACTTTTAACAACATAATACAACAGTTTAAATCTCAGGCAAAAATTAGGTTCAAATTCAAACAATTACCCTAGAAAAAGTATGAATCCCAGTATTCCCTCCAGCTATGTGCTAAATAGAGCCATTCAAAGTCTGTGTAAATGAAAAAGATATATTTATTTGAAATAATTATTCTAAATTAACTAAAAGAAAACCAAATTAAGTGTGTAGGTTTGAGCGCAGCAGTGTCTGTTTTTCAATCAGGTTTGCTTATCTGTGGAAACAAGGAACAATGTTACGCCATCAAATTTTGTGTTAAACTTCAGAAAACCAAACAAGCAAGTTTATATTGGTGGTTTAACAGATTTTCTAAAGGAAATCAACAAGTTGAGGAAAACAAAACATTGAGGAAGTGCAAAGACAAGCGATGCAAGACTGTTGGATAACTGTGGAGGTACTGAAGCTATTGGTATTAGTATTGGCACAGTGGAGACAGTTCTGAGTAAAGATCTGATCAATGTTACCCATGACATTTTCTCATTACTTATTAAACATACCAGGATGGCTGACCGGGGAATGAAAGTGGTACAACACCCACTCTACAGCCCTGACCTAGCCCCATGCGACTTTTCCTGAAAGACAGCCTCAGGGGAATCAGATTTCAGTAAACAGAGGAGCTGAATGAGGCATCGAAAAATTATCTGAAGGGACTACTAAAGAAGAACTTTAAGGAGATTTTCCAGAATTAGAAGAGATGCATGAACAAGTGTGGAGATAAGGGGGGTCCTTATTCTGGAGGGGACAAAGTTTTGTAAGCTTAAGAAAATAAATATTATCTCTTCTATATCAGGAGAGAGAACATTTCTCAAACAAACTCTGTATCTATAGAAAGGAATATTGAATTTATAATAATAAAATTTAGTTCTTTTGAAATATCATGTTTTTGTGATAAAAGATAAAAGTAATAGTCTATATGACACATTTGTTTGTCTTTTATTAATTAGTTATATTTGAGATTCTACCTGATCTTCTGATTAAAAC
Organism: Idiosepius hallami; assembly: GCA_034780655.1. Classification (NCBI taxonomy): domain Eukaryota; kingdom Metazoa; phylum Mollusca; class Cephalopoda; family Idiosepiidae; genus Idiosepius; species Idiosepius hallami. The sequence continues at coordinate 3,609,235 of JAUZSX010000050.1, forward strand.
TTAAAACCAACTTTGTTTCATGTCCTCTTTTATCTCTCTTTTTTTGCTCCCTAATTTTTTTTCTTCTTGCTTCACTCTTTTGTTTTTTCTTCCTTCCCTCACAATTTTTTTCTTCCCTCCCTATTGTTCGCCTCTCTCCTATTTCTGTTTTCCATTCCTTCCTTTTATTTTCTTTATCTGCTTCAGATAATGGTAAAGTCTAATCCCAGCTCAAATCTGTTGTTAATACTTGAGTTATTGAATCTGATGCAAAAGCAACTCTTAACAGGTAAATTTGACCAGTATAATTTTTTTTTTCATCTTTGGACTGATTGACCCAATAAACAAGAAAGGTTGAGGAAGGCATCAAAAAATAGGTAAAGTTTGTAGAGTGCTAAACTAAGATATAACAAAAGAAAAAAATGCTAATTAAAAATAGACATTCCAACTAAAGCTAAACAAAAGACAATGATAATAATGATGGCAACAACATCAACATGAAAATAAAAAGCTGAAGTATGGACTATAGAGCTAAACAAAAGAAAAGAAAGAAAGAAGAAATAATGCATTATGAAGAAATAAGTCGGTGCTAAAAATGCCATAAAGGAATATAAATGAATAAAACAAAAACTGACATGACATGACAATATCTACTCTGGCCTTCATTCACTTCTTACCTGACTGATGAGTGGTTCGGTGCATTTTCAAATAGTCTCAGCGGCTAAATTTCTCTCTTCTGCCTTCTTTCTTTCAAGCTTGTTGTGTCTTGTTCAATGCTTAGCTCATATAGTCACCTGCATACCATTGCATTAGATATCATTGTTCATGTAAATTAAACATTACAAATAAGTGTCTAATAAAGTGCAAAAAATTAAATTATTTTACTCTTTTTTTTTTCTTTTCAGTGTAAAAAAATAATCTCAATTCCATTTCAAATGGGTTTAACATTCACATCTTTCTTTTTTAAATTGAGGGTTGTAGAATAATTTAGCATTTAATCTATTTTTTAATTCCATATCTTCTTCAAAAATTGAAAAATACTATAGAAATGAAAAAAAAACATCATATATAACTCTAGCACTCTACTATTCAAATACTAATGTCCAAAAGGTACCTGTAATATTAAAAAAAAAGAAAAAAAACTACTATTTATCATCCACTAAATGGTTCTTAATATTTTACTCATTTAAAAATAAATTCTTTCAAAAACCAATTTTTTAAAGAAGTATTTTTCAGAGTTTTTTTACAGAAACAATTACTTCAAGTTTGTTTGTTTTGTTTTGATTTTTGCTTCCAGTAAAAGGTATATTTTAATTAAATCAGTTTTTATTTAATACATAGCTTTCCTTAGAACAATTTAGGCCTCTCAAAAGCATATTGAGGAAGTACAATCTTTATAATTATGATTCATAAACATTCTATCTTTTGATTTTTAAATTTTTTTATTTTAAACAATCTATATTGATGATGCTGATAATAATGAAATGGGAAGTGATTATACTTGGGTTTAGGATCACATGAAGGTCATATAAAAGCTGTTGTGCATATTTTGTTAAGCCATCTCCAAAATTGTAAGCTTTTTCTATTTCTTTTTTGAGGTTTAGTCAGGTATGATCAATAAAGGATCAATATTATTATGAATATCATTTTATATTTATGTTGTTATTGAATGTTGAGGATATTTGATGATTAAAGAATAAATTTAGACCTACATATGAAATTTCTAGTTTACGAAGATTGTTCCAAAAGTAAGGCTTCCTACGGATCAGAAGAAATTGCAATTCTCAAAGCATGGAGTTTTTTTTTTAATATTTAACCTAACAATGTTTTTAATAATTCAGAATAAAGATAAATCTGCACCCTAATATCAGATTCTCTGTTTTAAAAATAAATAAAAGAAAAAATTGATTAAGCTTAAAGTTTCATAATGAATTCACAATTTTTTACAGGAAAGCTTCTGAATTTGACAAGTGGAAGTAAATACAATAAGTATAAATTGAAAAAAAAGTCATAGGAATATTGTTTTTCTACTTACTATTTTGTCCTGGAAGTAGACACATGAATAATAATCACATATTTTTCTAATTAAAGATACATAAGCTATATTCATTCAAAGGGTTTTAGAGACTTCACTTACAATATCAACATATTAATGTTTATCCTAAACCATCTTAAACAAAACATTGCTGTAAAACATATTAGGTTATTATTCTATCTTGCTGGTTATTTGACTGAGCTTGTTTGACAGCATATTCATCTCAATATGTCACATAGTGTCAACAAAGTTTTAGAAAAGATTTATAGAGATAGAACTTAAGTTTCCTTTTTTTTTTAAAGTCTGCTTCATTGTTGCAGAGAAAGAGTTTATGCATCAAGATTTTAGACTATTGTCCTCATCTTTATTAGTTTCATCTTTGCAATATTTTGACCAAAAAACCTTTCAATCTTTTTAGGTTTTGAAAATGCCATAAAGAGTTTTCACAAAACTTTGAACTTAACACTTTATTCGACCTGTGGAAGTAGACTGTTTTCATTTTGTTAATCATCACCGGAAGAAGGCTGAAGGGTTTATCAACAAAAATTTTTGAAGGTAATAATAATAAAGATGTAAATAAAGTAAAAATTCAATACATGAATTAGAAATCCTGTTATGAAAGACAGAATTTAGATTAAAATAATTTGAAATAGGAATTATAGCTTGATAAAAAATTTTGGATAGTATTTGCAGGTACCAATATTCAATCCCACCAAAAAAAAATCCGCACTTGTTATTTTTTCAAAAACCACGAATTTAAGCTAAATTTAATGAAACTGGTTAAAAAAAACCTATACATAATTTGATTCACCTTTTATTCGTCTATAATTTTACCTGTTCATATTTTAATTTTAAATGAAATATCCTAGTGTAAACGTCAATTTAGAAAATTAACTTTAGAAGACAAAAAGAAAGTCTGCACAATTGAAAATTGTTGTTTAAAAGTAAATTTAAAACATTAATGCAACACAATTAACAGATTAATAATTAGTAGGGTGGCCCTACTGTAATTTGACAGCCTAAAATCTTTGGGGCATTCATTAAATTAAGCTGTGGCAATACACCAGTGAAAGGGCATCCTAATTATGTTCAATTTCTGTCCAAAGTTCAAGATTTAAAAACTTAATTGTTGCATAGTTGTTTTTGATGTAATGCCATACGTTTTCAATAGGGTTGAGATTTGGAGATTATGCAGGCTATTTCAAACATGGAATATTATGCTCTTCTAGGAACCTCTTGACATTTCCAGCTGTGTGAGTCGGAGCATTAATCTGCATGAAGATGGGATTATCATCCAAATTCTGACCAAAGTAGGGTAGAAAATGCTCAGTCAACATATTGATATACTTATTCGAATTAATTCAATCTTACAAGTGAACTATATAGGCCCTGGATCATTGGCACTGATAAAACCCCATACCAAAACTGAACCTCCACCACTTTGGAGCATTGAAGCTGTGTACCTAGGATTCAATGTTTTGTCTTCCTTTCGACAGACATACTGCCTTCCACAATCACTGCCAAGCCTATTGAACTTGCTTTCATTGCTAAAAAGCACTTTCAACCAATATGAAGAGTCATGATCTTCATTGCATCAGATGAAGTCCAGACAGTACTTTCTGTTCTTTACAGAAATCATTGCTTGTGTCTTGTGATATAGCAAATTAATTTCTTTCAATCTGTTCTTCACCATAGAAATAGAACACTTTTTAACATGATTACACTGTTATTGCATTTGGGGAGATGTCTTGAATCTATTTTTCAGGTTGTGATCTTGATAGTATTGACTTCCTTGTAATTAACTCTAGGATGACAAGATTATGGGGCAACACGGACACTGCCAGTGTTTTGGTACATTTGCACATTTATTTGTACTGTTTTCTCATCTCATTTCAATCTCCAGACGATTTCTCAATTTGATAAACCAGAAAGGTGGAGATTAATCAGTTCCTGATGATCACTAAAAGAATGGTGAAGCATATCAACTAAATGTTACGTTGTTTAACCAAGAACAACAACAATTACAATTAGAGACGCTTTGTTGCCTGTTGTTGGATATTTTAAACTGATTGGGGGGGGGTATTTTAAGCTGGTTTTAAGCTCATTTGTTGCTGGAGAGTTTCTTTTTGCTTTTTTGATCTAAAGTTATTTTTTAAATTGACATTTACACTAGGATACTTCAATTAAAAGTCAAATATGAACAAGTAAAATTATAGAGGAATAAAAGGTAAATCAAATGAGCTATATCAGAAGATTCATTGTATAACAGGCATACTGAAGCAGAGGTTCACTTACACACCAAGAGAATGGAGAGGGGACAAGATAAAGTTATAAAATTGCTATCTAATAAACTAACAGTTAAAATTCTTATTTCTTTTGGTCAGAAACAAAGCACTTGAACTTAATGAATTTAATAACACATTTCATGCCACTAATAAAATAGACATGCAACTAAACTGACATATTATAGCATTCACAATCAGTGAACACTAACTGAAATAACTTTAAAAAAATTAAGCTATTAGTAAGTTGAAAAAAAGTTGCAAGACCACAGATTTTGTTGACCAACAACTGGCTGTTATATGAGTTTAACTTGTTGATTTTACAGTATATAACTTTTTGTAACACTCAGAGCCACTTTTATAGTTGATAATAAGGTCTAAGTCATAAATTGGTTGAAAAAAAGTCTAAATCAATTTGTAGCATGTAATTCAAGATTGGTATTAAATCTACTAAGTTCAAAATAGGTGATTCTATAATTTGGTCAGTTTAAATACGGACAAGTCATATTAGAGATACTGTTTCCCATTAGATGACCAAAGTTAAGCAACAAAGCGTCTGTTCAGTACTAAGATGGGTAACCACTTAGAAACATATATATAACTCTATAACAACATTATGCTAGCTAGAGCCACTTGTGAACTATTGCAAAGAAGCAAGAAAAATTAGAAGAAAATTTTTTTTCAACACATGCATTAATAAGATTGGATTTTACTTAAGCAAACTTAAATTTTTTTACTTGTTCTTTAATTCTATAAAATTGGTCTCATCAATTTAACTACATAAATAACTTTTTTTATTATACAAAAGTTATATATTTGTAGCTTGTTTTGTCTTGTTTATTACACTTCAAGTTATAGTAACTCTGATTTTCAAATACATAATAGAATTAAAGACAAAGCAATTCAATTCAATCACACAATAAAAAGCAAGACTGCTCAAATCTCTAAAAGATTCAACAAGGTATAATTATTTGAGATCAATACAAGTTAAATCAAACTAACATTTGTTTGATTAAATGAGAATTCATTTTGTATAGAATAAAATGTAACAACAATTTTATATCAGATGAGGAGACACTATTAGTAGCAGAATCAGAATTGGTATTTAATAGGCATCGGAAGAAACAAAAAACAAAATATTTCAATGGAATCACACTTAAACAGAGCCAATGATTAAACATACAGTTTTTCTTCAATTAAATATAAAATGTGTGATTATGAATTCAATAATAATTTGATTTAACAAAAACATTAACAAGCTATAATGAATATTTTCAATCACAAAACTAGACTTCTGTTTTATAGCATCTCTAATTTATACATGTAAGTTGCCAAATACCAATCAGCAAAATAGTTATCGAAAAGATATAGGATTGATAAGAAAAGACAAAACATGAAATTTTACTTCTTTCTATGTTTTTTATTTTATGACATCATTATAGTAGAAAATAAAATGGATTGTCAATGTGAATATCTAAAGCAGACCCCCTCTATACAAATTATGCAAAAAAAAAACATTTTACATGTGTGTATATTAAATTTAGTGATTGAATTCCATAGATAATTTTGGAAATCATCAGCACAGAAATCAGAACTAAATGAAATGCAAAATAAAATTGCAAAGAAAAAATTTCAGCAAAAAAAAATTTCTAACAAATTTCTAAAATAATTAAATAATTATAAAGTTAATTAATTAATGTTGAAAGTTTCATAATGAAATTTGATAATTTTTTTAAAATGGTGACAAAAAACAGTCAATTAAGAATTTTCAACAGTTCAAAAATTTCAAAAAATCATTTTTTAAATTTTATTAAGAGAAACAGTGGTTGTATGATTTAATCGTTTAGTTCACATAGAAATAATAAGAAATTTGTCATAGAATAACTTGAAGAATATTTTTCAATCCTTAAAAAATATTATGAAGAACTATGGTGTGAGGGTAGCAATTGACAGAACTAGAGTGGGATGTTTTTGGGGTTTTTTAATTTGAAAACTGAAAGATTATAGCCAGAAACTTTGCACAGATTTTTTGGAAGTTTTTAATTCTAAAGAGTTTTTATTAAACAATTTCTACTAGTAGTAGTAGATAAAATAAGATCAATGTAAAAATAGAACAAAATAGGAAAAAATGCCAAAAATACCAAGTTGCCAACAACAAAGATATTTTCAACCAGAGAAAAACTTGTACAAAATTTGTCTTTTGTTTGATGGTAGAAGCAACTGAGGGAGAAAGTATTTTTATGGTTGCAACCACAAAGAAAAATTGTGTCAGTGTGCCACTTATGACATATTATTTTCACAGAAATTTTACATTAAAATTAGAAAAATTCCACAAATTTAAATTATCTTTTTTTTATGGTCTAATATTTAGAGAAAATGGGGGGGGGGGTGTACTGATGAAAATAATTGCCCTTTAATCCAGAAGACCCATAAATTAGTATAAAAACTGTCTCTTGTCCTATTTAATGAAGTTTTATTATTGAGTGGTTTGGTTTTCCCTACTTGTTAGACTTTTTTTACATCACAATCTTTCCAAAGGCAAAGATTATTTTGGAATCAATACAAGAAAATAATGCAAGATAAAAGTTAAAATATCATTATTATACTTCATAAAAGTAACCAATTTTAAACTTAAAAGTTAAAATATATTTCATAAAGGCAGTAAAAAAATAATGATTTAAGTCAAAAGAAATTTTAAGTTTTATCTCACATTTAAAGAAAAGTGAACTTTTATGTATGTCTGAAAAACTGTCTGTACAAAACTACTTTGCCAACTTGTAGCCTAGAGACTTGAAATTTGACATATCATATAGCCAGAAAAAATAACTGCTAAAAGAAAAAATTGAATCATTATGGGACCCAGCATCTACTGTGTGGAGGACTACATTAGTCATTGGAATTTTAGTATAACCACAGTTTACTTGGGCTTTTAAAAAAATTACAGCAGTTTTCTTTAAAAAAAAAATGTTTGAAATTCAGATAAAAATAAGCACAACCTACATTTAATTCTATAAACAGAATTTCACATTTTAGAAATGAAACTTAATCCACAGTTATGTAAAATAAATCTATGCAAAAAATTTCCTACTTAAAAATCTTAGCTAACAATTTAAATGATAAAAAAAAACATCACAATTCAGTTATTTTTACAAGTTAGTGATTCTTTTTTTACAACATATCAAACATAATGCTCACAATGGTCTTAGCATTACTAATATTTTATTAAATAATTTTACAGCTCCTCTCAGTTTTTCTTCAAATAAAGCTACTTGTCTTTAGCTTTAATGGTTGCTTACTAGAGCTTAATGTTTTCACTAGGTCCACTTGTAGTTTTTCAAGCAAATTAGTGCAGTAGCACTCTTGCCAACCTAGTGTCTGCTGTCTAGACTAAACTAAAACAAATTCAAGTGATTTATATCAATATTTCTAGTTATCACTATAAATTATTATCATGTAAAAAAAGAAAAAAACATTTTTTTTCTAATTCTATATCATATTTATATTTCCTTTTACATAATTTATTTGTTTTTCTATATACATTATTCCGCTTCACTTTACAACCCTTGCCTATGCCCTAATTTTAAAATCCCTATTTTATGTAATTATAATTTTATTTTCTGCATTTATGCTCGAGAAACAGTATCAAGGAAATAAATAACAAAAGAAAAAAAAATTCAATGTTAATAGAAAAAAATATCAAAGTAATAAATGAACTAATTTATTATTGTTTCTTTTTTTTGTTTTCCAAAACCTTTAGCTGATATTATTAATCATTGGATTAGAAATGCATTTAGGAATTAACATTTATTTGATTTTGTTTTTTCAGATGAAAAAGACATGGAAAATAGATACTCTGTGGCAATATGATTTCTTTTTTTTATCAGAAAAAAATACAAGAAATAGTTAAATAAAATTAGTATTATTAGAAGGAATAATGATCATAGCCATTAAAAATGGAGTATTCTATTTTTAATTCATTGTATGGATTTGCTTGGCATTTAACACTCAATGAATTACAAAAAACTTTTATCATAAAGTAGAGATAGGGATTAAGTGGGTTAATCCCCTTTCTATGAATTTGAGCCAAAGGAAAAACATAATGGAATGACTTAGATTTGAACACACATATTACAGTTCCTTTAGAGCAGTGAGGATGGAGCAGGGCAGCGAAGGTGGAGCAGTGGTAAAAATTTGGACTTTGAAATTGTATTAGGAGAAATCCCAGTCAAAACCATTACATTCACCTTTAGCTGCTTTGGGCAGATAGGGCTCGTTAACTCGGGAGAGCATCTCGTCTACATATAGGGCAACACTGAATGAAAAAAGCCCAGGTATACAGAGCACGTAAAAATAACCCTAACAGTTCCTAAGCTTGAGCACTTACCATATAAGCAGTTGGCAATCAAGATTAGATTCTTAATTGAAATGTGTAGATTTGAACAAAAGCTGTCTGTCTAACAATTGATAACGATCAAAATATTTGCATTAATGATGAATACAGGCAAATAAAATAAATATGACAACTGCAGTCTTTCAAAAAAAAGTAAAAACAAATGTAATAATGTCCCCCCTCAAACTCAGACTGAACCTTTCCTGACAGCATTTACTCATACCAGAGTCTGCTTCCAGCAGTCTGGATCAGTGACACAGAGAGAGTCAGTTGTAAAATTTCTTAATCCTTTAGCTGGAGCAGAGTTTTCACTCAGCTAACATACTCATTTCTGTATGTTAATTTCACTATTTCCAAGTCTTCTCATTATTCCTGAAATATTTCAACATAATAACAATAATGTAAACTAAAGCTCAGGTAAATAAGATTGTTCAAAAAGAAATGTTTAATATTTCTCAATTCATAATTAGAAAAAAATAGTAATGTTATATAAACTGATATCAGCCTAGATAAGGTTCAACAAAGTATCATTCAGTGACTAGACAGGCAGATCACACCTGTTTATTTAATTGAAAAAAAGAAGCATTCAACCAATTGTCTTTCTTAAGGTTTTCTTTCAGGCACATCCAGACTTTACTCATATATTTTTTGTTAAAAGAGTTAAATTTAAATAGTGTACGAAATTGAATTACTATCAATATACAATTTAATTTTTTTTTTAAATAAATAATTTTGATTTTCCCATACAACTTAAAAGATATTCTGGAAAAATTTAACTTTGAATAATTGAATTAATCTTAAATTATTATTTCTTGTAAGGCACAATCAATATTCTCATTTTTCTTAAGAAATCATTTTCTAGAATAATATTATTTATAGACAGGTTTTATCATTTACATTCATACCTAGTAATCCTATTTATATTCACACATTTTATGATAAAATCATTTTTTTTCAATATTCAAAATTAAACTTTCATTAGCTTCTAAACTAAAATAGATCTTTCAGAATGAGAGTATTATACATCATTATAGCACAATGGGTGGCATAAAATCATTTGAGAATACCAATATGAATCCCTATATGGAAATCTCATTGAATTATATTCAATTAATTAACAATGCAAGGTACACAGATACATTAATTCTTGATCTATCACAACAATGCCAAACTTACCAATTGTGATTAAACATTTATTCATAACTATTTAATCAAGCTCTGTTCTGGGCCAATATTTTTAAGGCTTGAGCAACTTAAGCAATATTACATCATTGAGATAATCACATTATGAGCCACCCACAAGAATATTTAGAAAAAGCCACATGATGCATCATGCAGGCTATATGAATCAAATGCTTGTTTTATATGATTAAATATATCATTTAATTTCTCATCAACTTATCAAGACATAAGCTGATATTTAGTTTATGCCAAAGTGTAAAAAAAAATGGTGGGTGGGTGGGTCACACACCACATTAGCACCAAATGTTTTGCCATAATGAATGTTTCTCTATATAAGAAAAGAAAATTCTAAATTCTCTTTATTTAAAAAAAGAAAATTTGATGAGTGCAAATAATGGCACTATGGCATGGCAGTGACAGACAGGGTACAGTTCGAAGTAATATATGGTAAGGAAATTCAGGTATGAAAAGAAGCAAGAAGACTACTATGGGCTTTACCACAACCACCACCTACATACACACTAGCACGATAAATGTCTGGGGAAAGTTTTGCCTCCTTATAAGTAATCAACAAGAAATCATCATCATCGTCAAAGCAACAAAACAAACACCTTGTTGATATCAAAATGGAATAAATAGTAATAACTACAAATATTCATTTCATACTTAGTTTAGTTAGAAAGAAAAAACAGCAAGAAGACTAAAAACTATTAACCCACCTACACAAAAATGAAGATAGAGAAATAAAGAACCCTGTAAAAACAGAAAAAAAATGAACGAAAATATGCTTTATTTTTTAAATACTGTTTTAATTTAATGATGAAAATTTAATACGGGTAAAGTTTAATAATTATTTTGATTAGTTAATTTTTTTTTTACTCTTGAATTAAATAGCAAGTTAAAAGAAACAAGGTACTATAGAAATCTCTGAAAACTGAACATTAATTGAATTAATTCGATCTTTAAATTCACGAGCTTAATTTCCCTCTTTTTTATTGAGAAATAATTTCTAAAATGATCTTACTCAAACAATTTGAAAGTGAAATTAAATAACAAAAAAAAAAGAGAAGAAACAACTCCAAAAATAAAGAATCCTTTACCATTAATGTAATGTCGATACAAAAATAATTGATTCTTTATGAATTAACAAAAAAATAAAGCGACAAATTTAATGACTGAAAATTATAAAGATTTTTACAGGATAAGAAAAAAAACGAAGAAGCAGCCACCACCATCATCATCGTTCATTGGAAATTTTAAAATTTAAAACTAAGGATTTTTAAATTAAATTAAAAACAAAGCCACGCCAATTATGTTTTTGGGATTTAAATTGCGTTTATGGAAATAAATATCAAGCCTATATAAATTTAAATTTTTTTTATTTTAAATAATCAATTCAAGAAGTTATGATTAATTACAGCAATTTGTCATTTCCATTCAGATCAGATGATTTTTGTAGTAATTATAAAGAAAAAATTCAAACTAAAATTTAAAGCATTAGCTTTAAAACATGCCATTTGGTTTCGGTTTAAAAACACTTAAACCCATCTCTTCTTTTAATTATAATAACAATAAAATAACTAATTTTCCCAAGTAAAATAAAATTCCATATTAAAGTGAAAAATTAAAAGATTTTGTTATGTTAAACACAAGTGACATAAAAACAAAACTAGGCAAGAAGAGTGAAGAAGAAGCTCAAAATAAAATCGATCAAATGCGTAGGCGATCGATTATTCACTATTCATTCAGTAATATCGAGTTAAGAGAAAGGTTTTTTTTTAAATGCCGGATTGGACGCCGGAACGGGTTTCTCTATTAAACTAAACTAGTTAACTTGTATTAGAATCATTACCATAAATCACACAAAAGAATTTAGATGAAGACTAGATTATTGTATTTGTTTGTATCATTGCAAACAATTAAAAGAAATCATAATTGGAATAAAACAGCACAAAAGTGGAGGTGGATAGTCGATGTTGCTTACGCGGTAAAGACGAAAGGGTTGTAACATTTTTAAGAATTGAAAATTAAATTGATCAAAAAAAAAAAAGTATAAATGCTAAAGTTTTATTCAATCATTTGAATTGTTTTGAAAGAATGTTAAAAAAAACATTGATAAACACAAAAAAGATTGGCAATTTAGAATAATCGTATCAAAGAAATGAATGCTTGTACTTTACTTTTGTTTCTTTGTAAATAATTAAATCGACAAAAAAATCAACAATCAAACCATTTCAAATTTTTTTCTGTTTTGTCAAAATGATAATTTTGATATGATGACAAGACAAAAAGAAGATTATCATAAGATTTGGTAACTTCCTTCTCCGTTTACCTACATTTTCGTTTTAAACAATTATCCATATCTGATGAGAATTAAAACACAAAAAACTATTACTTCCAACAAGTCAAAATTCCATAGAACAAGTGAAACAAACAACACTTATTGAAACAAATTCTTAACCAACTAACTCAACATACACTTTTCAAATGTTGCCTTTTTAAGAAATATTCGGGTCTTTTTTTTAACATATCACATTTAAATTGTCGCTGACAAAAAGTCACTGGAAAAAGTTTTTATGGCATTAAGACTTTTAATATCCACTTTTACTATGGTTTTCAATGGTGGTGTCTGGTCAACATTTTTATTATTTATTTTAAGTGACCGTAAATCTCAACCCTAACTCTCAAACGACCACTAAAAATCAACATTCAAAAGCTGAGTGTTAAGTTGGACAAGTTGGCGTTGGTGACTACCTTCACCAAACTATAACTCGTGACAATTTTTGGTTGATTCAAAAGTACATCTAAAAATCCTAAGTTTTAGAAGAAAAAAAAACACTGACAGTACAAACAGAGGAGAAACTAAAGCAATTTCCGAAATAAAGTCCCCCCTTTTTTTTTGGGGGGGGGGTTAGAAAAATTAATTGATACATTTAGTTCAGAACAATCCATCCAGTAGCAAAAATATCACTTGTTTTTGGACTGTATGTCTGTCTACCCATCTAAACGTATCTAAAGCTAAAAAAAATCTACTAAAGAGTTGGTTTGACATTTTAGCAATGAAAGAAATACTTTTCTAAATAATAATAATAATAATAATCCAGGGACCTAACAATAACTAGAAAGGACTAGCTGACCCCGACCCCCACCAAAAAAAAAGATTTAAAGAAAAAAAAAGGATTGACAGAAAGATCTTAAATATTTCACACACGAAAAACAATAAAAACATGCTTTACCTGCCATCTTTAAAATAAGCCAAAATTCCTAAAGATCCTTTTAAAAGTTTTATCCTTTAGTTCCCCATTAAAATATCATATCTCTTAGATTTTATCGCTTAAGCCAGTAGATTATCGGCTTAACGGTATAAGCGAATATCTATTCGCTTGGTAAGAGATGTAAATGTCTGAGCGTGTGTGTAGTGTGTATGTTTATAAGGAGAAAAGGCCCATTCGTCCCAACCGCGATGTTGGTCACCTTCCCGGGGCCATGTTTGGACTGAAGAAATCACAGTGCACTCTAGCGGATAAAATAACCAAGCAATTGCGAGTTACTTGCCCTTGTTTCTCAAAGTCTTAACATTTTTTTAGAAAATAAAAAAAAACCTGTTTGTGTCTATTTTTCGTAACGGCTTTATTTACAAATTATTACAATGGCTACAGATTATAGCAATTAAATTAAATATACCGACTTCTCAGATTTTATAATCGATTAGTTAAGCTTTTTTAAGTGGTAGTGGTGGTGGGTGGTGTTTGTTTTGTGTCGTGTCGTGCACGTGCACTGCTGTCCCTCAGTGCCTCCTGCCTGCCGTGCCGTGGCCCGTGCTTACTTAGCCACCTTGCGGCTCCGTAACTGAATGCGTCTTGCCCTAGAAAGTTAAGGTGTACCCCCCAAACATACTGGAGCCTTCGATCAAAGAGCATATATACATACATATACAAATATCGAAAGAAAGAGAGATAGACAGGATTGATAGGTGTGTGAGTGTGCGGTTGCGGTGTCTGTGTGCGGTTGCGGTGGTGATGGTGCATGGTGCATTGGTGCACTGTTGCAGTGCATGGTGCATATTTCAAGTATGATAATGATTTTCTAGTTAATTCAAATAATTAATTTGGCATTTTTTTTAATTACTAGAGATCTGCGAAGCCAAAGAGTCTTGCCGCCCCTATAGAGCTTGCGCCCCCACACACACAATTGCAGGGTCTGCGGGGGCCCTAAGCACAGCCCTGGTGGCTGTATAATTTATTAAAGTTCTAGATGGATATACTAGTGCCCGTGCCCGATAGATCAAGCATTACAAGCAGAGCGCAGAAAATTGGCACACCACCAGCAGTGAGTGCAGCAGCAGCAGCACCGTTCAAATGGTGTTTATGCCAAAATATATTCTCTATAATAATAAAGGTTTCAAGCACTAAAATAAACATTAAGTAAACTAACCAGAACTTGAATTGATTTTTTGTAGTTGTTGTTGTTGGTTATTTTGTTGGCGTGATCCAAATTATTGAATTAACCCTTTCGACCCTAAGGGTCGATATATCGGCCTTAGTAATCAAAGGCAAAAAAAGACACACCGACATTTCAACCCTTATATGGTTCTTTAATATAACGGCTCTGAGTGACTACTTGGTAATATTGCTAAGTCAGGGTCCAAAATTGGAAATTGAAATATTGTTGTGTGTGTGTCTTCTTTTGCCTTAAATCGCCAGGGCCGATATATCGCTCCTTTAGGGTCGAAAGGGTTAAGCAAGGACACAATTTTAGGCCTGTTTAAATTAATTAGCACAGTCTATTCATGTCTCTTCTGTGGTTACAGCCCAGACACACTAAACAGCCATGAATTTAAAGTTATTTGGCGTGACACAAATAGTGTTATTTTGTAAAATTTTCTGAAAATACTATGTGCTATAATGTTTTGTTTATTTTGAATTTAAATAGAAAATCTCTATCTTTCTATCTCCCTCTCTTTCTCTCTCAATCTCTCTCTCTCAATTGCAATTGATTGATTAATTGTCCAGTGTCAATCGATGATAACCACCTTTTTCCTGTAAGTTGATGGGTGCATGAACAGTACAAATGATGGAACCCACTGGCCCAACCACAGAGTGGGCATGTGAAGGAAATGCCTGGGGCAGCATCTCATCTGTGGTATGTACCCATGACTTACTTCCCTTTGATCATAATTACTTATAAAGTTTCCCTTCCCATCATTCAGTATTCCCCCTGTCACATGACATAGTAGTTTTACCAGTCTTAATAAACATGTGAAAATATACAGACGTGTTTTTCTATGCTTCTTCTTCCATTGCTTCTACTAACCTGTATCAACAAGACTATAACATCATCCTGGCAAACAATAGCATACCTCATTGGGAATTTTTTGCTTTACTACATGGTTCCTTGTTGGTAAAAAATGATAAGCACATAGCAACAGTCAGCAGATAAAGCACACATAGATTATAGTAGGAGAAGTAGTACTTGATAACCCTTGCAGAAAGTATAAAGTCCAATCCGGAAGAAAATGTTAAGTTCAAGTTCTGAGAAGGCTCCTGCGTTCAACATAAAGATTCTCAAGTTTGCATATAACCTGAAGAAGGCTGAAGAACTCATCTGGTGTAAGGATTATCAAGTTCTATATTGTAATATTAATATATGAGTGATATTTTTTGTTGTTTTTTACCCATGCAGCCAGGAGGATTATTATTACCTCCAGATGAATTTGTTAGAATTTTGTTTAAACACCACCACTAACAGAACAGAATAAAATATTGTTCACCTCTTCTTTCCAATAATCACAACTTCTGTAACAATTTCTTTTTATAGTTATCTGCAAATCCAGCCTTATTACATTATTAGAACCTGCAATTAGCTAAGATCAGATTAACAAAATCCTCAATTATTCATTGTAAACCATTATAAAATAAACAATCCAGCGGTTTCCATTCTCTCTCCCTTTCTCTTTCACTCTCTGTTTCTTTCTGTCTACACACACACACGCACACACACACACTCATATATATATATATAACAATGCTCCACCGTATATATATATATATATAATTATAAGGGTGAGGCGTTGGTATACTACCAATAATAAACATATAAGCGAACGATTAAAC
>JAUZSX010000050.1:3671851-3691809 GCA_034780655.1 Idiosepius hallami
ATCCTCATTATTGTTACTATTGTTATTACAATTAACTGTGTCTAACTCTATGCTTCCCGTTTGTTTCAGCTCTTGTTTCAGCATTCTTATTTAACATCCAGTAAAAAAAAGTATCTTTTTTATGTAGCTTTTTCTAACTTGAAAATTCCAGTTTAGTTATTACTTTTGTCATTTAAGAACTTTTGATACTTAGAAAAAGAAATAAGAAATAAACAATGAATAAAACTATTAATTTTGTGTAAAACAACGTTGAACGAAATGTAAAAAACATTGTTTAGTATTTGAATTTGGTTATTTTCTTAAGTTATTACTTCTAGAGTTTTCAAATTTCTAAATGTTTTGATTTTAATTTTTATGGGGTTGTTTGACGATATATATTTTTAGCGCGTCTCACGAAAATTAAAAAAATCAAAATGATCCTTATTATTTTGAATTGATTAACAGAATTTATTTTTCAAGGAACATTAAATGAAAATGAAAGTTATTCATTGCGATACAAAGTTTCTCTTGTTTTTTCCCCTTAAAACTTAAGTGATTCCCAAATTATCCATCCGTTTCCTTACATGGATCAATTTAAATTTAATTCTATTTGTAAGCTTAGGTAATTTTAAAAATTAAAAACATTTAAAAATTTAAATTGAATTTACAAAACTCGCTAAATGAACGAGAGGTTAAACTTTTTGTGTATGGATGTACATAGAAATAATCAAGAAATTACTTTAGTAAAAAGAATATCATTTGTGAAAATTAAGTTGTTTTTTTTTAGTGTAGTCTTTGTATTCCACGCCCTATGTCTTTATTGAAGTTTATTGGTATTTGGTTTATTTTTATATGTTTTCTTTAAGAATCCAAGAAGTATATTAAGCAAAATTGAACTAAGAAAACTTGTAAGTTGTTTTAAGATTTAGAAAATGAGTTTTGTTACACGTTTGCCCCTCCTTACAAAATCCTTACTAAGCGTTTACTTTCTCAAAATATTCAATACAACCGCGACCAATATGGCGGATTGTTAATGTCAAAAAGAATTAGATAATTTTCTCTCTCAGAATTTAACCCTATTTTCTAGTAGCTGAGAATTAAAATGCCTTTACCAAAGCGCAGATCTCCGACAAGAAGAAAAGATCGAAGGTAAATGATTGTTACGCTTTATTATACTAAGCAAAAATGATGCATAAACCGTAGAATTATTGGAAAAGAAATATTTTCATGTTCTTTATTTTTACGTTTTCATTTTCGATAACAAAACTTCGTTTTTCCCCTAAAACCTTTGCAAAATGCTTTAATAAATAATCTTAGTGTATGCAAAAAGAATTCGCTATATTCTTAAGCACACTTAAGAAGAAAATCATCGAATATTTGTTAAATATTTTTACTATATTTTACACGTGTCCTTTTCAATCCAGTCTGTAGTAGCTAGCTGTGGCTTCCTCCTCACTGTATGAAAAAATGTAGTTTTTAAATATTCGTTATGCTCAAGTGGGGCATCATCGTTTCTGGAACATAAAATAATATTTATTTATTTCATTAATTAATCTAACGTACAGCTATATTTTTAATGCTTTTGATTATAACTGAAATTTAGTCAATGGAATTTGATTAATAAGCATTTTCGAATTATTGTATTTAAAAACATTAGTAAGAAGCAGCAGACTCAAGTAAAAACCTTAGGAGGGCGAATAGGTGTTAAGATAAAATTTTGATTAAATTATCTTTTCTTTTTATTAAAAACGTTTTTCTTTTGTATTGAATAATAAATGTATTATAGAAATTAAAAGAAACCTGTTTTATTTTAATTAATTAAAAGTTTCGTTTAACGTTTACAGATGTTTGAAACGTACGATAATATCTGCATTGTTAGTGCGTGTGCGTCGTGCGCTCTAGCCATGGTTAAAAAAAAACAAAAAAAAACACAAAACCAGTTTTCGTTGAAATTAGTTTTTCTTTGCTTTTATTTTGTTTTACAAAACTATTTTGATTTTTCCTTATTTCTATAAAGTCGTTACATGAACAGGGTTACTTTTCATTGCTGAGGCAAAATTACTTTATCTTGAACTTCAGAATTTTGAAAAAAAGACTTCCCCCCCCAAAAAAAAAGCAGTTTTGTTACCAAATAAGAAAATGTCCTCCTATTTAGCTTATTGTATTCCGTTCAGTTTTTTTTTTTAACTGCTGTTGTTATTAATAGGGTTGTACACGTGCAAAACGTGCAAAAAAATTTAAAATAAAAAGGGGCCGCAAAAAGAAATGGCAAAAAACATTATTATTATTATTATTATTTTGCTTGAATAATTCTAGATAAACAAAAACTCAGAAAACATTAGTATTGTATAATTTGAGATAATACTTTTATCCTCTTAGAGGGAAAAATGGAAAAATTATAATTTAGGCATGAAATCAGTCAAGTACAAAATCATTTTTTTCTAATGGAATTTTTTAATTCTTACAAATTTACCAAAAATCAACCCTAATACCAACCCTAACCCTTAACAACCACCTACCTTATACCAATGATTTGCAACAAATCAAAACTAACAACAATCCTTAAAATCCTTCCCTTTTTAGAAAAACATTAATATCTCTTAAATAATTCCTACAGAAAAGAAATACACCTGGGTGTAGTAATATGTGCCTTAACGATTTCATAGAGCATGTACATGTTAGTATCTTTCTGCTTGATTTCACGCCTAAACTATAAACCCCCCCTGAATAATTAGCTATGGCTGGATTGATTAGGAGATCCAGTGATCATCCACTCCATTAGTGGACCAATCTTAATCCTTTCAACTCTAAAGGCCCGATATATCGGCCCTGGTGACCTATGGCAAAAAAAGACACCAATTTTGTCCTCCCTAGTTGTCTAATAGAATGCATTTTAATTTCTTTGAATATTTAATTAAAATATCTATTTTATGATTGATATTTTTGTCTTGATTTCAGAGAAAGGTCTCGTTCTCGGTCGTTCTCTCCTTATTCAAGAAGAGAGGCTCATCACCATGCCGATGATTATCATGCCTATGCTCGACCGAGTCACAGTCGGTCTGCTTCTGGTCACCAGGGATATCATAGATCTCGAACCCCAATTGGACACATGACCTCGGCTTCTGCCTCAAGTAGTGCACAGCAGCTTCCCACCAGACGACATAGGTATTCTCCGAGCACTCGTCATGACGTACGGCCAACAAGAGAACATCCCAGAAGGAGTTTCAGCCCACAACCAAGACATACTTCATCATTATCTTCCAAACAACGTTCCAGGTAAACTTGCTTCATCAAAATGCCCATAGATTTTACTTATTTCTGGGGTTTTTTTTGTTTTTTTTTTTCAGATTAACTTTATTTTCCAAATTAGCTATTAACTGTTTATTAGGATTCTGTCTTGTTTGGTTTGTATATTTTATCAAATAAAAGAAGACAAATGTTAAAAAAGAAAAGAAAAGTAAAATGAATTTTATTTTAATTTGGTGATTTAACTTTTGATAATAAAATATGATGATATTTTGATATTAAAATATGATCCTTATCTTTAAAATCTGCTGTCAGAATTAAAAGGTTTGGCAAAAGTTATTTGAACCAAAATTTCAAATAAAATCTCTTTTAAATATATTATTTAACTGCCCTTTTAATTAAACTTTGTATATTTTTCAATTATAACTTAATTGAATTTCTACACTTAAATACACAGAATCATGAAAATGATTTAAATCATCTACTAGAATAAAATGAATGTAAAGCAAATTAAATTTTATCCTAGTTGCAAAATAAGAAAAGACTTTTTTAAGCTTTAATTTCTTTTTTTAATGTAAGCTAATATTATTCAATTAGTTTTACATCTTTTTACAAAACTACAAGAAAAACATGACCTTCTAAAGTATTTCTTTATTATATCTATTCATAATCATATAGGTATTTTATAACATTTCAACACTATATAAAAAAAATAGTTAATGTTTCGGTATTTTTATATAGATAGGAGTCTAAATAATTGTATCAATATATTGGCTTTTAATATTTATTTGGTTTTATTTTTCATGAATTTTAAAACCTTAAAAGTTCCTTGCTTGCTTCATTCATTATTCTTTTTGGTAATACTGCATATGAACACCCATGGGTGCCATATTTAGTGATGGTTAGTTCAAACTGCATATGAGCACCCATGGGTGCGATATTTAGTGATAATAGTTCAAACTGCATGTGAACACCCATAGGTGCAAAAATACACTAATACCTTCTTTTTTTCTATCCAAATTTAAATAGTAATTTAGAACAAATCACATAATGTGTACGGTCGTACCAATACTATATCATAAAAATCTGCTACTTTTCATTGCAATTTGTTTATCTTACCATAGATTCTTTGAAATTATGAAATAAGGAATTAAAATTTTTGTGAATAGATAAAAAAAACAGTTTTCGTGGAAGAAATGATTTCTATGAAAATGTTGCCAGCAATTTAGGCAGCAAGGTAAAAGCTTGGACAATGAAATTGTTTTACGTGAGTTTAAAGTCCAGTCAAATACAATGGTATCTACCTCTAGTTGCCTAGGGCAGATGGGGCTTGTTAACTCGGGAGAGTATCTCATTTAGGTGAAAGGCCACACTAATTACAAAAGCCAAAAAGAAAAGTTCCTTCAAGTTGGGGGTTGAGCATAGGGCTAGCGACGATTTCCTGTAAAAAAAAAAAAAAACTAGTATGCTACGGAAACAGCAAAAAAAAAAACCCAAATTTGCTGCCCAATGCACCACTTGGTGTTACAGTAAAAAAAAGAAAGTTGCCAGAGATTATTTTCATTATTTTTATAGAAACTTAAAAGTTGTGAAATTTAAATGATCATGATGAAAAACCTTTTTTGGTTGTTGGCTACAAATTTCCTTTTTGTTGTAAATACTTGATTAGATTTAATAATTTTAATGCTTTATGTTTTCTTTGTTTGTTTTCTTTTTCAGCTTTTCCTTTTTATCAACCACTGTTTTGGCTGATGTACATTTCAACTTCATTATAATACTAAAATCTTTCTAAAAGAAAAAAAAATTCAAATGATTTATAAACAAAAAAAAACTTGAATTATATTTTGTGAACAATATTCGTTTTTGACAACTGCAAGTATTTAAAATTGGGTTTTAAAATAACGAGCTTACCGTTAATTCTTTCCAAAGAAAAAAAAAATTAACTGAAATCAAGGAATTATATAAAGATATTGTCACAAAGTTGTATCAACTATTCATACGTGAAAAATTCCTTCTACTGAAAATCCAATAAAATTCAAAGTGATAACTGCATAAAAAAAATATAGTGCTATTTCTGTTAATACAATTGTCTGGCAAAAAAGAGATCAAGTAAAAACCTTAGAAGATTTTTTTGAATTTGTACACTTAATGAATATTATATTTACTTGGTCAAGCACAAACTAAAGTTAGACACAAGGCCATTATTACATGCCCATTATACGCCTGGGCTTTTGTAATCAGTGTTGCCCTTCATCTAGATGAGTTTATATTTACTTGGTTGAGCACAAACCCAAGTTAGACCCAAGACCATTTTTAGGTGCCTATTATATCCCTGGGCTTTTGGATTCAGTTTTGCCCTTCACCTAGATGAGTTACTCCCCCAAGTTGACAAGCTCCATCTACCTGAGGCAACTTAAAGGAAAAGGCAATGGTTTTGGCTGGGATTTGAACTTGTGAATATGATTCCAGAGCCTAAGCTTTTTACCAATGCAACACCGTTGTTATCCTTATTAAATATGTGATTCTCTTAATGTTGAATAAATAGTAGTTTATTTGTGTAGTAGAGAATGAATTTTTGCATTCCCTTTTCTTATATTTGTTTTGATACATTTTTTTTTGTTTCTTTTTTTTTTTTTTTGCTCTTTTTCTTTGTCGTTTCTTTTCCAGATTTTTCCATTTTCAAAACTTTTTGTCTTAGCCAATTATCTTCATCATCAGGTATTCATTTCATCACAGACTTAATTAAATATAAGCATTAAGTACTTCCAAATGTTTTTAAATATTGCTATTTTAATATCCTTTTCAAATTTAATTTTTAGTGGTGGTTTTATTTCAAACTCAAAGCATATGATAAATTTTAAATCTTAAATACTTTGTGAGATTTTTTTATTATTATTATTATTGGTTAAACTTATTTTACCTGACACATTATTAAGCCTTTGGCATAAGTTTTCTCTTATTGATACATGTATTCATTTTTAAATGGTATTAAGTAATTATAAAATAGGTTTTGTTTTTGTTCATATTATATTTTGTATCTTATCTTAATTTATTTTAACTTGATTATTTAATATTTTTCTATTCAAAAATTGATTTGATACTTCTTTTTTTTTAAATTGATTTACAATTTCAATTTTCTTAGTAATAATAATCATTAATAATCTTCTTTATTTCCACACAAAAAAATGTGGATTCATGTCAAAATTTCCTTTTGTATAATTTCTATGATGCCATCTTTTTCTTATTAGACTATTTTAAAAGAATCAGTATTTTGAATATTTTTATAACTTAATGAAATTAAACTCAATTCAGATTTGAAATGTTTTACACCTTTCAATTTCATGCTTTAAAAATCTTTACTAGTTTAAAATTTTCTTTTAAATTTCTTAGTTGGCATCTAATATCTTTATATAAATACACACATCCAAAAGAAGTGCTTATTTTGTAATCTTTTTTTTATTTGTAGGAATTTGGTACTTTACTCCAGGCTAAATATTAACAAATTTGCTGCCAATAAATAAATATGCAAGACTTTTTAAAACATGGTTCGATATTTATATTAGAAAATAATAGTGGTTGCTTTTCAAATTATGACATTGCCTATTTAAAAAACAGCTCACTGACAGCCAACATCCTTTGTATGGGCATGAAGGGGCTCTCTAGCACCTGAAATCTCGCTAGAGCTTCATCTCAGTTGCAAGGTTAGGGCACTCTTCAGTTGCCTCCTTTTGTTCCTGGTGATGGGATGATGGACCAGGGCAATAATGCTTTGCCAAAGCCGTTAGAAGTGCTACCAGCTGGATTGGAGCTTCCCCTCAGGGGGTGGGTGACACTTAATTGTGCGCAGGTCAAGGTGGCAAGGACCCCAGATGTGGCGCTGCTGAGCAGACCATCGCTCACCTTCTCACACACTGCACATATATATATTCAATAAATGAAATCAAATAATAGATATAAGTCTAAACTTAAAGAATTGTTATAAGAATATAATTTGATTTTAAATCTTTTATAAATAAAGTAGTCTTTTTTATATAATTTACTTTTTTTACATATAGATTTGTTTCATTATCGTTATTGATATATTTCCCTTATTTATATATTGTTTTTATATACTTAAAATAAGGATTTATCATTTTTTATATACAACATTTCTTTTTTATTTTATAACTGAAACTATAGCGACACTTTTTTATTTTATGTAAAAATAGTATTAGCTTTTTTTTATGACTTGAATAAGCAAAATTATTATTTATGTTTAAATTTTATCTTTTAAGTTTTAGTCTTTTTCTCTAAAGTCTTTAGAATTAATCTCTATGAAATATTCAGTTACTCTAACTTTATCTTTTCCTTTTGATTATTTTATTTTAATTATTATTATTTATTATTTAATGGATTTGTGATAAGAAAACCAAGTAAAATAAAACCTTCCATGTTTAAATTTTTTTTTATATTTCCCTTTTTTAAAAATTAAATAATCATACCACTTTCTCATATAATGTTATCCAACATACTTTTGCAGAAAACCTTTGAAATACAGATGCAAAAAGAACTAGACAATTACTAAAACTTGAATTCTCTTCTTTTGAAAAATCTTCATTTACAATAGGAGTTGTTAAAAAAGCTTTGGTTATAACTCTTAAGGATTTAAGCCAATATAATTTTTCCATTAATCAATGACCACATTATTATGTACATTTTCCTTTTTTTCTTCAATCATTTAAATTTTTAAACTTTATAGTTTTTTATATGGTAATTGTCTTTCTCTTTGAAACTTAAAATCTGTATTCACTTTTAGTTTGCTACTTTCCTTCACATCCCAGAAAATTGGATAAAGTTATACATAAAACATAGTAAATAATTGTTACAAAATATTATACTATGAATTGCATTAAAATTGTCAGAAATTATTCAAATGTTCCAAAAATAATTTTACCTATGTTTTTTTTTTTTTTACTACAAAATTATCAAATTGCATTCATATTAGAAATCCAAAAGTGAACTGGATTTTCAAGTCATTTGCATTGTGATTTGTTAAATTAAAATTGTTTAATTATCAAATTTCAAACAAGTTGTGCAAAAATAAGAGTTGATTATGCAAAATTAAATATGATTGGAATTAAATCAGAAGTGGTTAGCAATAGCACTTTATTCTATTTATGTGTTTTAGAAAAGATCTTTTTAAATTTAGATGCGAAAAAGGCACATTAAGAATTTCAGTCCTTTACAAAGACCAGACCATCCCCTTCCCGAGGCTGATCCAGCCCCAACATGTCTCCTTATCTTTGCTTCCAACATTGTTAAAATATAAAAGATAATTTAGTTGTATACATTTCTTGAACAATGTAATCTTAAAAAAAGAAAAATTAAAATAAGTAAAAAGTAATTATTGTCCAGCAATGATAATGTAGATAAAGTTAAAAATAAATATGGATTAGTTAACCCAAAAAAATAGATTAAAAAATACTGTTTAAAATCTAATCTCATGGATTTATTTATGGTTACTTAATTCAGGATTTTGATAGTGTTGTTTTTTTTTTTTTTTTTTTTTATATATATATGATATTAAAGAATAATAATTTGATAATGAATAATTAAAGTCTGTTAAAAACAATTCAAGACACCTAGAAGCCTGGGAATAATTTTTTTTTAGTGATAATTAATAAAACAAAGATTATATGAAGCAATCTTTTAAATACTGAATGGAAGAAGGTTGAAAGTGTTGATATGTAAAGAATTACTTTCTTTAGAAATTTCATTTATATATTTTCTTTTTCTTTTTCTTTTCTTTGGTAAAATTCCTCTAGTGATTAAATCTTTTTTTGTTTGTTTTATTGAATGTTTTTTCACTTGTGCTGAAATTATTGTCTTTGGGATTAAAAACAAAAAAAATTATTTTTATTCATAGTATTTTTCTTTAAAAAAATACAAGTTTTAAACTTTTTAACAAGTTTTCTTGTTCTTACAAACTTTATTTTTTTTTTACACTTTAATCAAGTATATCTACCATGCCTACATCTTTGTTTTTCTCTCCTTCCTCCCCTGCCTTTGGTCGAACCTTCCCTTATTCATTAAACTCAGCTTGACTAACCTCTTGCTTGATTTTCTTTTCTCAAATACATGTGAATTGAAAACTTAGCAAAGTGGCTTTTGTTGTAAAAGTTAAATTCATTTTTTATTATTGATGCATTTCTTAATAGATGCATCTTTTTTAAAAGTACAACTGGCTTTTCTGATCTTCTGTTTCAACAAGAATTACTAAACTTGTTTCTAAGATGAAATAAGAAAGCAAAACTTTACTATTTGGATTTCTATATGTTTGGTTGCATTATAAAGGCTTCCAAGCCTATTTTTACTTGCCGTATTCCTCAATCTGTGAATTGAAGAGTTAACAAGTATTTGGCTAGAGTGATAATGGACAGTGAAATAAATCTTTGAAAATCTAAACAAAATGAAAGATTTATCCCAGCAATGCAAGTGATTTGTGTTGCAAAAAATGTTTATTTGTTCCCTTTCCCCTTCCAACCCCCCTTAGATTTAAGATGATGTAGCTGATTTGGATAGCTTTAGTAGGACTAAGAGTTAAACATGTTAGTGTATGGTTAACTCTTCAATCAGTCTGATTCTGATACCACTTCTGATTCTGCAGATCGCCAATGTGGAGCGCCAGCAGACAGGTGGTACCAACTATAGGTTCTATGGAATTTGCTCATTCGGAGACCAGCTTCAAGAAATCTACACAGACTTTCAATGAATCAGGTCGGCGTAGCCCACCAAGCAGCTACTGTGAAAATCCTTCCACATCCTCTTACAGTGCACGAAAGATGTCCCCCAGCTCTCAGCGTTTTACCAGTGAAAATTACCCACCACCAGGGACCCCAATCCCTCAAGATAAATGCAGTAGGTTAGCCTTGGGCATGACCTACCTACAAAACAATGCTCGCTGTAGTCTCTCTGAACGCTTCAAAATGTTTGATCCTGTGGAATCATTTCATTATGATGAAAATATTACCATTGGAATCCACCGTGGTATTCAGGGGCCTCCAGGGTCACCCAGACCGGTGCGACGTGATTTTAACCCATACAACTTCATCATGATACGTCAAAAGAATGAGGGGTCACGTCCTATATTTGATCGGGAAGAACTTCGTCATTATGATGAGAATGAAGAAGATGCCGATGACTTCCGTGTTGTGACAGTGGCCCCTACAGATAGGGATGACTTCATGCAAGTAGGGGCCACTGATTCCAGTTACAACGTAGGTTACAGATCTCCACCTCGCCCGGGGGGACCACCCTCTTACCAGTGGAAATAACACCAATATGGCTACAACAGTTTAGTAGCCCAAAGGCAATTAATGTTCTTTTTAATTTTTTTTCAGTTTTTTTTTTTTTTTTTTCTTTTTTTTTTAAGAATTTTTAAAACTTTTCCTGGCTTTATATAAATTTTTTTTGTGTTTTTTTTTTTTTTTCACCTTTTTTTTTTCACAACACTTTCAGGCACTTCCATTCTGAATGTCTATTTTTTCAGATTATTACCTTCATTTTCTTGTTTGGTTTTAAGCAATTTTGTTTGTTTGTTTTTGCCCTCTTCCACATATAAGGTAGTTAAGATTATTGGTAGTAGCACAACAGAGACCATTTTACTGGGAGGTGGAATAATTCTGTTATCATTCTTTGTTGGTAAAATATTGAATTTTATCTCTATCTTGATTTTTGTTATCATCACCGTCCATTCTCTGGCTGACGGAACAAGGATATGCCATTTACCAAAAGCACTTAATAGTGTTGATTATACTTTTGGTGTTTATTTAAATTTATTATTCTTGGCCTTTGATGAAAAGAAATGCTTGTGATTGGTTGCAATATTTAATTTTATTTATAACTTTATTTTATTTTTCTATTTCAATTTTTGTTTTGCTATTTATACAGACATCCCAGGGAGAGCTTTGACAGTTCTAGAAGCTTCCTTGGACAAAGTGATAGTCGCGAGAGATGGACATCCGATTCAAGGTAAGACAATGTTCTTATATTCATCAATATACTTTCTTTATTTCCTCAAGAAAATTATTTATCTCCTTTGAACCCTGTCAGTTTGTCACTGCAGTTTTTCTTTGTTATTTTTTAATTTGTTTTGGAGCAGTTTTGTATCTTTGAAATTTATTTTTCGTATTAAATCAAAATTGTTTGTTTGTTTTTTTGTTTATTTATTTTTGTTCCAAATAAATTGTGATTTTAATACTGTTTGAATACATAACATGGATATCAACATTAAAAGCAATGTAACTCAATGACATAATAGCCTTATGTTATTTGAGAAAAAAGAACAAAGAAAAAGTCTATTTCAAAAGACTTATTTTCAATAAATGAAATGGAATAATGCTATGATATTTGAACTTGATGTGTTCCTACCTCCATTAAAAATGGAGCTTTAAAATGCATGATAAAGAAATTGAAATCAACAAAAATCCCATCTAAAATTCAGAATTGATGAAATATCTCAAAAAGATGGCAACTTAAATGTTTAATAAAACAAAAATAATTTTCAAATACAGGGAGAAATTATTCCAAAAGGCAATTTACCCTTTTTTTTTTAATGTCTTCCAACTTTTTACAATTCAAAGGAATAATGGTATTATGGCACCACCAACATTTGATATGATTTCCAAAGGAACTGCTCTGCAATCAATCTAATATTTCATAACAATTACAAAAGTTACAAATTTTAATTTATCAAAAGAACTTTTTGAATTTTTTCTGATTAATAATTATTTGATAGAAAGTGATGATCATTTAAATTAAAGTATTATAAAAAATAAAGATTTTCACAAAATTAGAATTTTATTTTATGGACTGCGAACATTGCTTTAAAAAATTCTCTGGAGGAATAAAGAACTTGTGTTATTGGTACTGAACAAAAAAACAATTGTTCTTTCTGCACAATTCATATGAAAAATTGTTGAAATATATCAGTTTTGTTTTGCTGTATTGAAATTTCTTGTATGTCATTAACATGCTTTCTTACTGGAAACATCTTTTTTTTTATCAACTATTGCTTATCTGGAAAATTACCCTTGGGAAAGGTATGAATCCCTACTTTCCCTCCAGTTATGGGTTAAATAACAAACATTGTGGTATTTAAAAAACAAAAAAAAACTATTATGTATATAATGATTTTTCTTGACACTAAATGACATGAAAAAGTTGATATGTCATAAAACAGAAACATTCACACAAACAAACTGTGCAATGAAGAAAACATTTCCAAAAAAATAAAGTCTACACTAAATAATTGACTATATTCTCTTTTCAATAATTCAATCAAACATTGACAAGAGAATTTTTCTTTAATTATCAATAACAAAAAAATTGTATTGAAACCCCAAATAATTGTTGTAGTCATGTGATACAGTGAATGAAAAAGAAAAATGAATCCTAAACTAAAACGCATCCAACTAATGAAGACAAAATTCTAAAAGCTCAACACAACATTATCAAATCAGGCTCCAACTAAAATAAACAAAAACTTGACTGTATTGTAAAAAAAAAAAACGTTTTTATTTTTTAAAGGCAGCTTTAACAAAAAAAAATGGCTGTTTACCAAATTAAAAGACTCTGCAATAGTTAACAGAATTCCCAAAATATTAAAACCAAACACGAACAAATCAATGTCATTTTTTTAATAACCAATTCAAAATGATCAAATGTACACGTTGGGAATAAAAGAAAAAAAAAAGAATTAATTCCAGAATGAGAAGAAAACTAGCTTTATTTAACAAACAATGACTGAACAAAATATAAACAGTAGAACACCAAGAAAATGGACGCGTAAAAAGGGACATAACTCCGCACAATTAAGCAGACGAAAAGACTTATTATTTCACCACAATACGAGTAAACTTTATAAATGGTTTGAAAAAAAAAAAAAGAAAAAACTTTTATCAATTTCCAAATAAATCAAAAGTTGTGTTCTTCAACTTCACTTCCTAAAATAATGCTGCCTATTTTTGAAAGTTTTTTTGTTTTAAAATTGAAGAGCTACAAAGATAGGAGTGTTAGCATTAAAAAAAATTTTTGTTGCTCCAGAATTTGATTTTCATATTCACCACCATCCTTAATGTACTTTTGCCAGTGATGAACAAAGCTGTTCATTTTTTGCATCCTGAGCACATTTTGTCACTCACATCTTCATGACTACTCTGAAATTGAGGAACCAATCTCCAAATTATACTGACACCAACTGCATCAGCTTTGTAAACATTTCAGCAAGCCTCTGTGGATGTTGATTGGTTCTATTATTTTGACATGAAGGAATTTATTGATGCATTTCTGCTTCTGATATATGTCCATGTCAAGAGCTGCTTTTTTAGAGTCTCATGCCATCAATATGTACAACAGAGATGAAACTTTAACGTCATGAACGCATAAGTTCAGTCATCATAACAATGCAATTTGCAATATTAACTGATCCATTCAGGGAAAATAAGAGACATTACTTTACAAAAGAGATTGCTCTTTCTGAAAAAAAAAAAACTGTTTGATAATGTAGCAATCTATATATAACGAGTAGTTGATTCCAAAGATGTTTTAAAATTTTTTTGAAGATTCAATTATTTTTGCTATTTAGTTTTACTAAAAAAAATATTCAATTATATTTTCTTTCTTGGCTTCCCTGACATATAATTTCTTATCAAAGATCTATTTACAACATTGCATATCTATAGATATGCAATATGCATAAACTTTAAGGTCAATCATTTTTATTACATCATTTTCTGAACAAAACAATATTTACTATAAGCTTTTTTTACATTATCAATTATGAACATTATAATAACATATCAATGTTTGGCTAACACTGAACTATCTAAAATATTTCATAGTGGCTGTTTTAAGCCACAATTCACCATTATCTTGGGTATTTCCTCTTTTTGCAGAAGAACTAAAGAATTTGAAAGGATTGCAAATCTCCAAGTGTACTTTAAAAAAAAAGAAAAAAAAAAGACTATAATTGGATCTAATATTGTCCCATTACCTATTTTTGAATGTATGCAATGAATAGGTAAAGACTTCACAAGTAAAACCACAATTATTACTCTTCCCAAAAAACAACATACTTTTTACAAGAAATAAGACAGCCTCAATGGAAGTTATATTGATGATGGATTATCTGGTACATGAAGTGTATTCAAAGACAATATTAAAAGAAAGTCTTTTTGTATAAAAGAATTTTGAAAGGCAGATTTTCTGCTAGAATTCCTTTCTTTATTCAATGTTGCTGTCATGAAACTTCAAAAGTCAAAAATACCTTAACAAAACAAATATTGCATGTCCAATTCACAAAAAAGTCCAATGACATCAACATTTTTATTTCTCTAAATTGGATCACAACTTATTTTCAGCTTTAATCATCATTCAACAATTTAGATGCTTAATGATTTTTACTCACCAAAAAAACGAAATGATGATGATTAAAACTGTATATTATACTCTATGAACCAAATGTTATGTTAATCAACAACAATATGAAAAAATTCTAAATTGATGGAACTGTTTAAATGAAGCAAAATAGATTGGAAAATATACAAAAGAAATATAGATTCAATTTTTGATGAATAAAAGAATATTTTGTTAAAAGAAATAACTTAAAAACTGAAAATATGAAATTGTATGTCATTGGAAATGTTACATTATCATTTAAAAAATACTGAAGGTATAAAACTCTTTGTTTTTATTACATATGACATCTTCAGAAAATTTATAATTCTACAATATTTTGATTTGACCTGAATGGTTGAAAATAATCTGCAAGGAAACTTTCCAATATGCAGCTTTAGAATTATGAATACAAAAATTGAGTTGATAACTTGTGAATCTAAAGACATTGAAGATGTTATATCTTTACCTCAAAATTGTTATGAATAAAATCTACGATCATCTTTTGGATGCTATTCTTTAAAAAAATGTATCAACAAACCAAATAGCATTTGCTGTCAAATGAAAAATATGCCTTAATTTCATCATTATTGACTTTATAGCTATATTTACTCCAGACTAAAGATTATTTCTTTGAAAGTTCTTTTTGATTAATGATTATTTTCAAATAGATATTTTCAAACAACCTTTCAAAGAATGATTTACTGCCTGGAAGTTGCATAAAAAATCAATCAAATTTTACAAGTTTTCTCAAATATGTTTTCATTATTTTATGAAAAGATTGAGTCCAATGATCTGATTTCATAAATGTTTTAATGACTGTAAAAATATTTCAAATCTTAGCACGTACAATATTGATGAAATTTAAATCAAATTTTACCAAAACAATTTTTTTTTTCATTCATAATTCAAAAGTAATGTACAACTAGTTCAAGCATACTTATAACTAAATTGAAAAATAACCAATGGAGTTATTCATTTGTGATCAGATCAATGATTTTAATTAGTATGCAGTATTAGTATTTCCAATAATTCTATTTGTATCCTATATTCTAATCCAGAGAAAGAGTCAATATTATTTTGAGATTTATTTAAAAAAATTTTCTGGCCTTGATTCATGATTGATTTGGTTTTTTTTAACCTTATATTTTTATAATAAAAATCAAATCACGAATTCTTGCCATTCACAAATGTGAATCAAATATCTTCACTAGATTTCTTCTTCCTTTTCAAAATCCTAATCTTATTTTTGATATATTCTTGGATATCAACCATTTGCTGTGAACCATTGCTGATTCGATATTAGAAGAAAATTGAAAGTAATTCAAACTTAACAAAAATTCTTCTTATCCTATTGGCATAAAGCTTCACTGAATCTATGACAGTCCAACCAATCGAAATCATAAAAGTTCAATTAATCAACTATATAAATCTTAGGGTCATCAGGAGAGAATGTGCACCGTTTTGGGTTCTTCCTCTCTAATGTGAGACCCCATTATAACTTATAATTCTCTCAATGAAGTGCAAAACTGATTTTAAAATCAAAGGTTAAAAAAATATATATTGAAAAGTCTTGTGTGAATTTCATAGAAAATTCTTATGAAGAAACCTGCATTATTAGAGAAGCTGCTTTGTTTTTGGCCAGAACTTAATGTCTTCAGTCATTGGCTCTTTGAACAAAGAAAATGAAAAAATTTGATTATAAACCTATTTTGAAAATGTTTTTGAATAATGAATGCTGATTTTTTCTTTTGTTTCTGCTTTGTCGATAAATTAAAAAGGATTTGCTGATTTGAAACGGAAACTTCATCAGAAATTTATATGAAAATATTTAAAAGGAATTGCATCTTCCAAAAATGTTTAAATCCATATAATATGAAAAAGAATATATCTAAATAAAATAATGAAACTATCTGTACAAAGCAAAGAAAATTGAAAATTTGTATCTTCATTAATATTGGAAGTGTTTAGATCTTAAACACCAGAGCTGGATAATTTTGAAAAGAAAATCACTTGAGAAGTAAATCTGGATAAAATCTTTTACTATTTGTAAATGATATAAAGCATCTTTCCACTTTCTTATTTATTATCTAAGGATGAGGCCTATGGGTAGTCCCTCCCACCGCTATGGCGGGAGTGAGTCCATTTACCCCTCTGACCGAGGTGAGCCACGCGATTGGGAACGTCTTGAGCGTGTGCAACACAACCCAGATGACCTGCGCCATAGCATTGGTGCTCGTTATTCAGGATCATCAAGGTAGGTTTTATTCCATTTTTTTTTTTTTTTATACAAATAATCAAGGCACTTTTAGAAATATATTGAGGATATTTAAACCAATTTTAAACTTAGAAGGAAAAGGACTATTTAGATGCTAGAACCAAAGTTTTATTGCATTTTAAACTAAAAACTCTTCTTCTAACATACCTTTTGAAGAAGGAAATTACTGTGAAACTAATTGAAACATACCAAAAAAGTAGCATTTGAAAAGTCTTTTTATCCTATCGGCATACTACTTCTTTAAGTCTGACAGGCTTCGGGTAATCCAAATTGTAAAAGTTCAAATAACAACTATAAAAGTCTTGGGGTGCACAGTTTTGGAGCCTTCCGCTCTCATTTTTATATATCTTTATAAGAATACTAATAAGCAAACAACACAGTTTCAGGTCAAATCGTCCATTTGGAAAAAGGTCCAATTTGCCATAAGACCCTTTCAAATTTCATCCTTCAACAATAATATGCATTTTTTTTTAAAAATTGTCCAATTATGCAAAAAAGGCCCTTCCAAATTTTTTTTTTTAGTTTTATTAATTAGATAGATGATTATTTCATTTTTTAGAAGGATAAGGGTTAGATAATTTATTTTTTGGTTAGCAATGTTTTTGTTTGGACATGTTTTGGCCTTTTCTGTGTCTTTTAAAAATATTGACATTATTGTAGATGGGCAAAATTGGAATGGGCGATATGGCAAATTGGACCTTTTTGCAAATGGACGTTTTGACTTACCACAAACAACACATGTTTAATTAACACAAAATAAAAATAACATTCACAGCTCCTAATTTTTATTTTACCTATATTCTTATATATTTTGTGTATATATAGCCTAATCTTAGTAAATATTCAATTTACTATATCAAAATATTATAAAACAATAAATACTTACATATTGTGCCTCAAGAATAAAAAGAAAGTTGTGAAATTTTGTTCTTCGTAATGTTTTATGTTTTATTTAATTCTTCATTGAATGAAGGTTTCTTTGATTTAAAAGAAAAGTGTTTACTAAATCAAAAGTATTCGGTTGGCAAATAAGTTCTTAGCATTTTAAATCTATTACTGTTTTCTTTTTAAAAGTTAAGACAGAAAGAGGGAGTGTGAGAGAAAGGGGGTGTGAGAGAGAGGGAGAGTTTGTGTGTGTCTGTGAGAGAGAGGGAGAGTTTGTGTGTGTCTGTGAGAGAGAGAGAGAGTGTGTGTGTGTGTTGTGAGAAGGAGAGTTTATATGAGAGAGAGTTTGTGCATGTGGGAGAGAAACAGGGTGTGTGTGAGAGAGAGAGAGTGTGTGTGTGTGTGTGTGAGAGAGAAAGAGTTTGCGTGTGAAAGAGTATGTGAGAGAGAGTGTGAGAGAGAGATTGTGAGAAAAAAAGAAAAGGAGTGTGTGAAATACAGAATTAGAGAGAGAGTGTTTCAAGAAATAGAGGGAGTATAAAATTGAAGCAAAAAATGGCAAGAACTTAGTTGTCAACCTTATAGAACAAATTTTGCAATAAAATCTGAGCTTGAATCCCAGATTTTCCATTTCAAATTTTCTTTTTTCACTTTAAATTCCATCTGTTTTTTTGCTTACATTTTCTGGCAAAAAAGTTTTTCCTTTTTTATATTATTTTATTAGAAAATTGTGACAAAATATTATTATTACTAACACTAGAACTAAAAACCTTAAGTTTTAATCTCTATGAAATAGCAAATATATACAATTTTTAAGAATATTAAAACAAAGTTAAAAAAATAAATTTTATGTAAGAATGTAACATTATTAAACATTAAGACAATGTGTTGAGAATTGTTTTGAGATAAAAGAACTTTCAATAAATGTACTTTCTTTATAACACATCCAGATTATGTTATATTTACCT
This sequence comes from Idiosepius hallami, assembly GCA_034780655.1. NCBI lineage: Eukaryota > Metazoa > Mollusca > Cephalopoda > Idiosepiidae > Idiosepius > Idiosepius hallami. Next base: position 3,690,641 of record JAUZSX010000050.1, read on the forward strand.
GTGATTCAGACTGATAATTAATTACTATTAAATAAGCAGAACTTCTTTTAAACCAAAAAAAAAAACAATTTTTAAAAAATCTATTATTTCCATAGTAACATAACAGGGTAAAAAATTCACGCTTCGATTAGGGAAAATGTTCCGTTAATGTAAAATAGGAGTTGAGGCTATTTTGTCCTTCAAACTGCAATCTTTCCAAAATTCTTTAGGTTAAGTTTTGCAATTCTAAATAGATTTTATGTCACAAATTTTGTTATGATGAATGAGAATCAAAGGCAAATACAATATTAAATGGAAATGCAAGACATATTGGTTTAATGGTAAAAAAAAAACCCCAAAGAATTGTTTATAGATTTCTTTTGAAAGTTTATAAAAGATGATTGCATGTGAGAGAGAGAGACGAGCAGGTGCTGTAGGTTAAAAGATAGCATAGAAGAAAAGAGGATTATTAATTATGGTGGAAAGGAAGAAAGGGTAACAAATTCACGCTTTGGTGTAGAAAGACCAAGAGTTTTGTGCCTATTGAGCACTACTTTGTTACTTGTTATCTATATACTTATAAGAATCAGATTGTCATGTTTGTATGAGACCCTACATCCTGTAGCTCTTTTGAAAATAAAACAACCACGAAAAAATAAGAAAAAAAAATTGTTTATACATAGCGCTCTTCAGAAAAAGAGACAACAATAGTTATTTTAAAATATGATTCAGACCACTAAAATTTGGATACGTAAGTAACTGCATTTCTACATAATAGGCTATTTTAACCACCATAGATAAAATGTTTAGAAATGAAGTTTGTATAAGAAATAATTAGAAAAAAAAGCATTAGAAATGAATTTACTATAAAAGAAAGCATTAAGTCTTTTAGGCTTCTTGAATTATCTTAATGGCAATCCCCGAAACTCAAGCAAAAGCTGGTCAATAAACTAGAAAGTTTGAGTTATTTCTTTAATTCATTATTCTAAATTTACACTATTGAATTCTAATGGAATGGAATTTAGAATGAATTTGTAAAAAAAAAAGGGGGTTTAATAAAAATAAAGATTAATAAAAGTCAACAGAATTTCAATTTAGATAGCTACAAGGATGTGTAGGAATGTACCTAAGTGACTCCAGGTCACTACTATCATGATAAAAGACATTGTCTATTAACCTCCTTACTCCTC
>JAUZSX010000050.1:3702440-3716787 GCA_034780655.1 Idiosepius hallami
AAAGAAAAGCTTTAAAACACTTTTTTCAAGTAGTTATTAGCTTTATAAGATCGGGTATCTAATAGAAAAAACTGAAACCGATTTTTAATTGCGATAAATTCTGAAACTGCTAGCACTTCTCACTCTCTATCCCTTTATTTTCTCTTGTTCTCTCTTTCTTTCTTTCTTTCTTTCTTTCTCTCCTTCTCTCTCTCTCTCTCTCTCTCTTGCTCTTTCTTTCTTTCTCTTCTTTCTTTCTATCTTTCTTCTTTCTCCTTCTCTTCTTCTTTCTCTCTCTCTTGTCCTCTCTCTTTCTTTTGTCCTCTTTCCCTTTCTTGCTCTTTCTTCAATTCTATCATTCTGGTTGTCTCTCTCTCTCTCTCTTTCTTTCTCTTGGTTGTTCTTTTTTCTCTCTCTATCTCTCCCACTTTCTCTTACTTCTCCTCACTTGGTATCACTTTATTTTTCTCACTGCCAAAGGGTTAGGGTTCTCTCTCTCTCTCTCCCCCCTTTTCTCCATTTTTCTTTTCCACTTACTGTCTCACAAAATAGCTTGAAAATATTGAAATTTAAACAGGCAAGTTCAAATACTCATCAACCCATTATTTTCCATTAGTGAATCAATTAATCCTTTCGTAGAAGAACAGATTCATTTCCTTTCCAATTGAGTGGACAGACAACTACTATCTTCTATTTGGACCATGATTTGGATATAAGATCAATCTCTACTTTAAATCCCCTTTAATCACAACTGCTATTTCCAACTGATTTTGAACAAAGCTTAAAAAATGCTTTTATAATTGTTTAGTTGTTTCTTTGTTTAGTTTTATTGATAAGTGGATATGGGACGGTGAAGGTAGAGCATTGGTAAAAGCTCAGACTCTGGAATTGTAGTATGCAAGTTCAAATCCCAGTCAAAACCATTGCATTCACCTTAAAATGGCCTTGTGCCAAACTTGGTTATTGCTGCTCACCAAGTATATATAATATTACGAGAGTTTAAATCCCAGTCAAAACCATTGCATTCACCTTAAAAATGCCAACTTGGTTAGTGCTGCTTACCAAGTAAATATATTATTGATATGAAAAGTGCATCATATTTTTTCTTTCTTTCTTCATTTGTTTTTTTTTTTCTTTCTTTTTGGTTGTCTAATATTCCACTGTTGACTGAATCCAGTATCGTAATTCCATCTGAAAGTGATGTTTATTGCTTTTAACCAGGCATTTGGCATTGTTTCTGATTATTAATATTTATAGACCCATAGAAAAAAAAAAATGCCTAAATCTTGTTCAAGCAAAAAATTGAAATCTGAAACTTCTGCACCTGTTAACCTATTACTAAATTATTTTTTTTTAGTTTATTGTTAGAATTGCATGTTTACTACCACATCTGTTATAAAAATTATTTTAAATTTATTTTCATTATTTTTTTTAAGTTGATCATCCCACATCTTGTGTATCTGCTACTTAAAAAAAAAAAAAATTCCCTAAATTTGTCATGATGACTGGTCGTTCTACATCTAAAGGTTACTTTCCAGTTGGTAAGTGCTCTAACCACTGGCCTTTCCCTTCCCTGCTAATTTTCCCTTTTTATTGATTCATACCAACATAAACAAAATTTACCTCACTATATTTTGCTTCAATTTGGCTTAATCAAACTATCACAGAAGAAGGGATTATTTTTCATTGTACAATTTTCCTGAAAAATTAATTATCCCAAATTGATTTTGCAATTTTATTATTAAAAATGTTCCCTTACTTTGGCCTCTTGCATTTTCTCTGCTATTTGTCATGGCCACAATTTGAGTCTGTTGCATTCTCACAGCTTTTCATTATTCCAGAAACACACAGAAACTGCTTTTGCATTTGCAATGTTCTCTCATATTTTCTATTTCCATTTAATAGTTTTGATCTTTATATAATCCATCCATTAAACTTGTTTCTTTTTAACTTGTAGTTTAAAGTCCATGAAAAAAGATTTTCCTTGGATTAGAGACAACTTTTTAGATCATAAGTTAATTCGTTAAATTAGTAAAAAAAAAAAAAAAAAAAAAAAAAAAAAAAAAAAAAAACCAAACTAGAGTTCAAGTTCATAATTTGGAATATTTCTGCTATTAATCTTTCAAACTTTTCTTATTTAAATTCTTTTTTTATTTTGCTTCTTCAGTGAAAAATTAAAGTTTCATTTAATAATGAAATACAAAAATAATTTCTCACGGTTTTTATAAATTTGGATTTTGTTTTTACTACTTTTGATTTAGATTTCAAACTTTAAAACAAATTGGAATTTAAGCTGTTTTTTTTTTTTTTTTAAATGATTTTTTGTTTATGTCATGGAAACTACTAGACTAAAATATGACATCAGAATTAAGAGTTCATACCACTAGAGAAATATTTATTAGAAAATATATTTAAAAAAATTAAATTCAAACGAGACAATTAATGTTATTCTTTTTAATCTTTTATAGTTTTTATACAATATGAATTGCAAATATTTATTGAAAAACATTTATAATAATCTAGTTTGAAATGAATAATGTATGAAAAAAAAATTAAAAATGCAATATTTAAACATAGAACTGAATTATTTTAAAAACCTATTGCATACTATTAAAAAATATAATACTTCAATTGTTTTATAATTTATTTATAAGAAGTGTGGCTTTTACAAACTTAACTAAAGAATTATAAAATGCCAAATTAAGTAGTTAATAAAACTACAGATTTCAGTAAGTCTTTAATTGCTCTCAACTTTACAGCCTTGCTAGATTGTAGTTTCTAGTTTATTTTGATTTTCATTATTTTGCTCTTCATAGAATTACATATATCATGTGGCCCAAAATTAGACCAATATAATCTATATATCAAAATGCCCAGTCTCCATCACTGTTATCAACCTTTGTACCCTTGAATGAAAATGGAATATTATAATTGCTGAAAAATTATTCATTTCAAAATCATCATGGCTATTTATCTTTATTTAAACTTGTTTTTCATGAGAAATTACAAATAAAAGAAAGCTTTAATTTTTTCACTAACACTCAAATATTTGTTTTTAATTATTAAGACTAATCAATTTAAATGTAAGGATATAAATTGAATTATATCCATTCTTATGTATCCATTAAATTTTTTTTATAGATTTAGCTAGCTCTGTAAAAATCACCAAAATTGAAATGATTTATACAAAAATCAGATTAATTTTAATGTCTTGAATGCATTAAGTTTTTATCTGCAAAAAAAATCGCATGATATTTTTTAAAAAAGTACATTAATTCTTATGCATCCAGGACCCTGTTAATACAGTTGCAAACCATTTTCAGTAGCCATTATAATTCAACAAACTAATTATAATTATAGTTTTTATTTTTATTTTTGAGATGAGGCATCGTAATTTAGGTATTAACTTTATTATTCGGACTTTTAAATGGTTTTTTTCATCATGTAATGATTAATCACTTTGAGAATTAAAATCACTTGGGGATGTTTTCTCTAAAAAGATGTTTTTTCACAACATTATTTTTTACAAAAAAAAAAAAACAGCTTAATACTGAAAAGTCTATTTTATAATGTTTCACTACTGAATCGTTTAAAAATAAAATAATTATTAAAAAAATTTCTTTTTTGAAATTATTTATTGTTTTTTTAATTTTAAGTTTGGTAATGTTTGTTAACATTGAGTTAAATTAAAATATTTTCAGTTTGTTTAGATTTTTAAATAAATAAATTAACTAATTAAAATAAATGTTTTTATCTTTTATTTGTTAAAAAGTTTGAAAAAGTGACTGATATACCCTTTATAGATTTTAATGTCTCATAAAAATGACCCAAAAATTGTCAAAGGTCCTAAAAATTTAAAGTAATAAAAACATAATTACATAAATAACATTATTACATAAATAAATGTAATTTTTTTTCTTGGGGTGATTAAAGTTCTTGATGTGGGGGTGATTATTTGTCACGTGATGAAAAAACCATGTCATTAAAAGTCTAGTGATTATATTTCCATGATGAGATGTCAAATGATGAAAAGTCAGTAACCCCCCTCCCAAAAAATTACATTGCATTAAATCTGAGAAATATTTTGGGGAGTTAAAATTTCTGAATACTTTTATCACTTCTTGCTGAATGTAGCCTTTCAATAAAAAAAAAAGTTTGAAATTCTCATTTTTATACAAATTTTTAAAATGTAGTTTTTTTTTTTCATTTTTGTTACAAAACAATTATTTTAACCAATTAATATCTTTCTGATAAATTGACTTCTTGCAATACATGTGCACTCACATTGTATATATTTTTTGTTTTTAATGTACACCAAATTTAATTTGCACATTCCATTCTTTCTATAGAATTTTGACTCACTGTATATTCAAATTATTTGTTTTTCATATGGGTTTGCATTTTCTATCTAAAGTTTCTATACTAAAATATCCCAAGTTGTTTATTTTCTATTTTGAGTCTGATTGCAGTATTTTTTTTCCATTTTAAACATAAAAATTAAGAAATGCTGACATTTCTTTTCCCCAAATAATTGAACAGTTTTTTTTTTTCAAAATTCAAGTGATGACACTGTCCAGCAACAACTTCTCTGACAACATATGTGTTTATGACCTGAAAGTTTCATCTCTCTGTTTCATATATTGACAGTGTAAAAATCTAAAAAATTAACTTCTACTATGAACATGCATTGGAAGCAGAAATGCATCATTCAATTTTTCCATGCAGAAAAAATTGATCTGATCAACATCCACTGCAAGATGGTTTCATTGATTTCCAAGTGGTGGCAGAGATGCAAGTGACAAAGCACACTCCAGATGCAGAAATAGACCAGCACATTCATTGCTGGCAAATGTACATTGACCATGTAGAAAAATAAATTCTGAATCCCAAAAGGTCATTATTTTAATAATAAGACTCTCATAGCTTTTCAGCTTTATATCTACATATATGACAAATTTTTAGTGCTGAACATAAAATATACTCTTCAAGTTATATAACAAAATCTATAAGCTAAAATTAGTATACTGATTGATAATGGTTTTCAAGCCTCATGTAGGAACTTATTCTTCTATTTACTTTTTTAGGCTAATTCATTCTTAAAACCGTATGAATATTCTTTATACGCGGAGCAGAAAATAATCGAAGGTAGTTGTAAATTTATAAAACTTGGTTGCTTGCTAGCCTAGGTTTATACTCTAAGTCTATGTTGGCTTTGTGGTAAGAGTTTAAACTTTAGAAATACAATTTTTTTGCCCTAGCTGTAGTGGTGTTATTGTATTTCACCCTCCAGAAGTTAATTGCATGTTTACGATGATGATGATGTCCCATCAGCATCACCTTTGTTGAAAAAAAAAAACAAACAAAAAACAGGATAGACTGTTCTATTTTGCTGGTGTATTTAAAAGCTACTTGCATGTTCTATACACCATTAAATAGGAAATTGAATGAACTTTAATTTGATATCATGCTTATTTTCAATATTTAATTCACTAATAACGATTTCAAAGTTAAAAAAAATTTATTAATGAAATTACACACATTTCTATTAATATGTTTTTGGCAATTCTTTTATCAAAATAATGTATATATTTTTGGCAATTCTTATATAAAAATAATGTATATATTTTTGGCAATTCTTATATAAAAATAAATACTGAATTTATAACTATTTTGGAGTTCTTTTCTCCGTTGTTTGGCATAAATGCCTGATGGTGTTAAAGTGGACCTATATATTTAATAAGAAATGTAAACATGGCATTCTCACATTACACATCAATTTTCTTTCTACCATGGTGACATTAAAAATTATTGGTAAATTAGAATTCCACAAATAAAAAACATATACCACTCAAAAGAAGGAGGTTTATTCTTTAATGCTATGTATCTGTGATCTAAAAGCAAATTTAAATAAATAAGATACAAGCTGGTGAAAAAAACGAAGATTCAGTCATTTTAAAAAAGGTGACTGAAATTTTTGACAGCTGCTGGTACCTATTTTAATATTTTTGAAAAGGACCATCTGTGACTGGTAATGGCTAACTTGATATGCTCAAATGATTTTTCATATTGTCAGCTTTTTGATGGTAATATTATTGATTGTTTCTTATTTCAAGATGTTGTTCTTTAACATTATGCTTTAATTGTTTAAGATGACCTGAATATTCACTTCAGAAATTGAGGCATTTGGAATGGATGTGGACAATCAAAACTTTTGTATTTTCTGGATTCAATTCCTTGCATTTTATTAAAATAAAAGTATTTCATAGAAATCTTAATAATTTAACTGAACAATAAAAAATTTCTACATTCATTGGTTGAAGTTGAATTTGTTTGCTTATAAAATGCATTTGAACTTTTGTTTCTTGACTCTTCCTTTCTTAGCTAAGTTAGCATTATAATGTTCTGTTTAAAAAGTTCCTCAATTCAAATTTTATGACAATGTATAAGTGGTCATCAACAAACTGATGTAATTTCTATCATTCATACTGAATCAGATGGACAGTTGGTGTTGAAATGAATGAACTCATTATAATTCATTGACTCTTAGATCAAACCTGTTAAAAAGAAAAGATAATATATTATATAACATTAGACTTGGTGACTAATCCTAATTCACACCTTTTTGGTAAAAAAAATGAATTGCTTACTTATTAACTGGTTGATATCATTTAAATTTTCAGCTTAATTTCTTCTTTTTTTTTAAACAATGAAATTACAAAATGTATCTCGGGTTCTAAACAAAGCAAAAGAATAACTTTGTCTTTTTGTGATCATGGAATATCTGCATTTCAAGAATATATCATTTTGTTTAAAGTACCATTTATTGTGGGCTCAATACATTGGTGGGGAGTTGAATTTGGTGAGTAAGGGCTGCAAAGCAGTTTCTGAGTGGGGTGCAATGCACAGCACTGCTACTTAATATTTTGCTTTCTGGAAATGTAAATATTACTTGCATTACTTCTATTATCACACACATTCTGACTTCAGTTTATTTATAAACTTTTTTTTTTATCTCATTTAATTTTGATTAAACCTGTATGGAAAATTATTGAACAATGCTTTTAATAATCTTAATTTTAGCAATTATAAAATTACGCAACTTCTTTTTTTCCTTTTTTTGATTTGGCAATCTTTTAGGATTTGATTTGTAAGATCTCTTACTTTGAAAACAATTTAGGGAATATTTCTTTGTTATTCTGTTATATTTTTATTTTAGAAGATTTTTTTATTTAAAAAAATGATATATTCTTAAATATTCTAATGTTTACTTATTACTGTTATTTTATAAGCAACTGAAATTGTAAATTTTACAAACCGGTTTTATTTCACTTGATTTTGTTTTTTGTAAAAAAGAAAATTCCTGGTAAACGCTGATAATTATTGGAAAGAAAGAAATATTTCAATGAAACTTGTTGAAATAATGTGATAAGGTAAGAAAATGTGATTAAAAAATTTTTTCTTTCTTTTTCTTGCAGTAACTGTTATGGCTACATACTCTGGAAGTACAGGCTCTGTGGAGCTGTCTATAGCTCCACTCATCACTTGTAAACTCTGTTTGGCAGAGTGTCCTCTTCAAGACACTTATGAAATCCGTGATTGCAGATGTCTTTACTGTGAAGCAGTAAGTATTTTCAGATTATTGGATCAGGTATTCTTTCAATTGACCTGCTTATCATTGATAAATTTTCTTTTGTTATTTTCAGAAAACAGAAAACATCAATATTGAAATTGATCAATATGTTTATCTATTTTTATTTATTTTTTGTTTATTGTTTCTGATGGCAACTAAAATAGAATAGAATTCTTATCGGATGTTTCATTGTGTTTATCAAATATTGTTTATAGATTGTTGTTTCAGTCACCAGAAAAGATGGTTGCTAGTTGTTGAGTATAACAGATAGTTTCATCAATAAATAAATGAGTTGAATATTTGGATGGTTTTTGTTAAGTGGTTAAAAGTGAATACAACATCAATTTGATTGTGACCATGAATGGAGCTCATTGTTTTTTACATATATCAGACAAGATGGTTAAATATAAAATGATTCTAAAAATAAAGAATGTTAATATTGTTTTCTATTTCTATTCATTCATCTTTTTTAATGTCAAAATTATCTCAAAAACATTTTATTTGGAAGAGAAATTGAGAGACAGATGACCCTGTGGTTCCCAAACTTTTCATTATTTTTCATGAATTTGTTTGACTCTGATTGTCAAATCTTTAATTAAAATTTATTGGCCAAGATTTTAGTTAAAATTCCAAAGTGTCCTTCATCGGACATTCTGTTTTATACCATTTTGAATTCATATTTAAACCAATTTGATAATCAGACCACCATCTTTAACACAATTTTCATTCTCATTGCTATTAATGTCTCTCAATAATTCAGTAATATAGTTTGTTTTTTTTTTCTTTATATTAAGAAAATAAATTAAGTTTTGAAAAAAATGAGTTGTTTTTAGCTCTTCATCTTAAATTTATTAAAATTAGCCTTTTTTAAGTTCCAAAACATTTTAATTTTTAGGAATTTTGACTGAGCTAAAATGTCAGTAGATTTTTGATTTCACTGAACTGTTATTTATGTAATTCTCTCTCTCTCTCTCTCGTCCCCCCTCTTTCTCTCTCTCTCTCTCTCAATTATTTCTTTTTATTATATAAGGTTTTTTTTTTACTTACCTTAAATTTGGACCACTTTTCTTTTTTTTTTTAAACCAAAACCTCTCAACACCCCAGAAAAATATTTGAGTTTCTATGTTGCAATATTTTTGGTGACTAATGTCTCTATGATTCTCATTCAGAAAGTGATTTTTTCGACTTTTCTATCTTTTAATAACTAATAAAAAAAAAAACAATGCTAATGTCTGCCTTTTTTCTACTTTCTTTCTCTCTCTATTATAAATACTGATTAAGTTATGTTAGGTACACAAATTAACGATTCCCAACCAAACAAAGACAACCCTATGTTTTTATCTTTCACACTCTATCATAAAATGACATAGTGCCACCTTTCATTTATTCATGGTGACCTTACCATCCTAATTTTGATATTCGTTCTATTGCACATACCAACTATTAGTAATACTACTTATTTAAATGGAAATGGGTCTAATAACATTTGAATTTCTTTTCAGTGTGTAAGGCAGTATTTGTCTGTGATGATCACAGAAGGAAATGTTTTAGCTATCACCTGTCCTGATGCTGAATGTAAAAAGCAAGGGAAATTGGATGCTCAAGAAGTAAGACTTTCATTTACTTTAATTTCAAAATCTTTCTCATTCTCCGGGATGAGTAGAAATGTCAGCCATTGACCTCGTTTCATAAAGAAAAAGGATGAATTTGAAAACTGTTTTCATAATTTTAAATGCAGAAATCTTTGAATTGAAAGTATGACATAACCTGAACGTCTGTAGTATGAAGATAGCCCTACATATCAAAATAGCTTTTGTGGTATCATGTGGAGTCTCTCCTATAAATTTAAATGAATTATCTGATAGTATGCTAGCTCTGTGTTATACATACTCCTAGAATGAGCAAGCTTTAGACTTGGGTGCTTGGAACTTTATCCTTTCCTGAAATTCCAGAACATCATATTAAACTCAAAATTATTTTACATTTTCAAACGTGATCACCATTTATCAGAAGACAATATTCTTGTAATTAATATAGAAGTCACCAAATAATCATGGACAACAATTTTGATATAAACAACTGCTAAAATATATGGTCCATTTTTGTGCAAGCAAACTTTAAATGCAACTGACTTTTCTGGCTATGTTTTTCAAAGATGTTTAACTGTTAAATCTTACTTCTGGAACCATTACAATAATTCAAGTGAAAAAATATTTCATTATCAAAATATTTTGGTTTTTCAAGGGAGATTATTATTATTGTTGTTGTTGATAATAATAATAATAATATCATCATCAATGATTATAAAGATAATTATACTTTGCTGATACTAATATAGAAGTAGATTTTTTTATATTTCACTGATATTTCACTGTACTGTTATTTATGTAATTTTGGGTTATCCTTTTTCTTTTTAGTCCTTTTTTTTAATATAATTATTTAGAACATAATTGCTTCAAATCTATAAAAAATGATTTTTGGGTAGTCAAAAAATGAAGTTATTAAATTGAAGTAAAAATAACAACTTTGTATTTTGATTTTTGATTATGCATAATACTTAATTAAAATGAACAATATTTACCCATAAAGATCACTTTTTTTTTCAACATGTAACAAAGCATTGTAAACAAGATTGCTACAGAAAATTTGCATAATGCATAACATTCACCTTAAAACTAATACCCTGGGGAAAGGTATCCTTACTCCCGCTTTGGATTAAATAGTGTATCTGATGTTTGTTAAATAATAGGTTGATAGAAGAGATGTTTATCAAAGAATGATTGTTCTCTGCATTAAATTAAAGGGCTGAAATGATTGATATGCCATAAAACAAACTAATCCACCAATAAATCAGACTTTTCTGAAATAAGGCATTAATGTAATTATGAAAAAACTAATTATTCTGTTGCCAGATTCTTTCCTTCCCCACGGCAAAGATTTATTTTCACCAAAAATTCCTTCTTTTCAAAAAGTCCAAGTAAATTTGTTCATAATTTCAAAAACCACCACCAAGATTTTATGCCAATTGCCAGCGTTTCTTCTTAGTCAATATCAATAAAAAACAAGGCCATTTGGTAACTCCTGTGTTTAATAGCTGTTTCTCTTTCCTCAGATATTGTGAGAAGTATCCATGCACCCCTTTTGGCTATTTGTCTTAATCTTAATTTCCACAGCTTTTAAACTTAGGAAACTATTGAGGAGTCTGAACATTCTATTATAAATATTTGCTGAAAATGATATTTTATAATATTTTTTATTTAGGATACAAAAATTATTTTTATAAATTATTATTAAGAATATTGTTTGAAAAAATAACAAAAACTGTGGAAATTCCACAGTATCTGAAATCTCAACCTCCACATCAACAAGAACCTTCTGATCATATAAGCAAACAATCAGAATGAGGTTGTCTTTCAATAGGAATAGGAATTCACATCAGACCATGAATTAAAAATCAAACTAGGAGATCTGTTGGAGATATCATTACAAGCAATAGAATTAATTTTACCCAATATAAATTTTTCTTAAATTTTCAAGGGCATCACTTATGTAGATAAAAATTTTTGAAAAATTTTAATCAATAAAGATCTGGTATTAATTGTAATTTGTGATGATGATGCTTCTTATTTGTAACACTAAATGAGTGAATTAATATTTAGATAAAAGCTATAACAAAAAATTATAATCTTGAAAATAAAATATTGGAAAGACAAAATCAAAATTTATTTCCATATTCAGTTTTTAAAATACTAGTAAAAAAAATTTCCAAAGCAGATTTCAATCAACTAATTTGATTTTACACTCCTTTTATTTTACTAAAAAAGCAACCAACAAACTAACAATGTCTTTAAACTTTTTCAGATAGAAAAATTAGTAAATCAGCAGACATTCGAAAGATATACCCGATTACGTTTTCAAAAAGGTATGTTTGTTTTAGATTTGTTTAGTATTCTGTGGATTAGAAATCTTGTTCAATTTTCAGAACAAGTTTTAAATTGGAAAGCTCTGAGTATTTTTCATTTAAACATCATCAATCATTGAATGTATATCCTATGAAGATTAGGTGTTCATTAATTCCACTTTTGGATTGATATAATTTTTTTGCAAGTTCTTTAGTTGTGATACTAGCTATTTCTGTCTTCAAAAAATTCCCATCCAATTCTGAGCATCTTTGAATTCTGTCTTTTACACCAAATTATTTTTTCAATTTGAAAACACCCACAATATTATTGCCACATAATTAGATTTAAGATTTTTCTAATCTCTTATTTTGAATGTTTTCCAAATATTTTTAGTTAATTTTTTTTTCTCTAATATTTAGAAGTGGATGTTGATCCAAACCGGACATTCTGCCCAAAAGCTGGCTGTGAAACTGTGTGTCATGTGTGTAGCCCATTAACAGGAAACAATTCCAAACCAATTCCCGTTGAATGTCCTGAGGTAAGTTCTGAAACCTCATTACAATAAATCAAAATATTATTTTAAACATTAAATATTTTATTCTATTTCTTTGCAAAATATTTATTTTTTTTTGTTTTCTTTTTGACAGTGTGGCTTGGAATTTTGTTCTGTTTGTAAAACAAAATGGCACTCAAGCCAGAGTTGTGATGAAGTCATGAATAGTGGCAAAGCTGAAGACATAGGGTAAGTAGTATGATTTGATTTAATTATACATATAAAGGCAGCTTGGTTGTCATTTTGATAGAAAAATTGTAAGACATTTTTCTAAAGCCCTAAATCCTCAATTTAAACTTCTAAGCACTCCAAAGATTGTATTTAGTTTATATCTTTAGAGAATTAATAAGAAAATTCTGAAGCAAGAGAAAATACTGTCTTAGGCACACACATCAATACATTATAACACATACAATTCATATAGTTGCTTAGTAGCCATTTATAAAATAAAACCATTAATTTATATACCTTTCCAAAATCTGCTTGCCTACTGTACTTGATCTTCAAATGTTTCTACCAAACATATTTATATTAAGAGTGATTTTGTTTTTCTAACAAAATTAAGAAGTTGATTCAGGGAAAAAACTGCTTTTTTTTTCTTTTTATACCTTTTCTTTGTTTTTTTTTTTTAATCTTTTTTGATTATTTAAGTTTTTAAGTTTTATTATTCCAAATATTATGTTTATTTGTTTGGGGTTATCAACCTTTTTAGGTCATTATAATGGTGAAAACAATTATTTTTGATTAACTTATTATTTTAATTATTAATAATTATGCAATTATTTTTGATTGTTATTTTGTTCACACAGTCTTTTGAATAACACGTTTAGCACCATTTAATCTATTGCTGGAGGGAACTGGGGGTAGTCCGAGGGTATTAGTCCATATCTAAATGTAGACAGGACAACCGGAATTCGCTTATCCACTACCCCAAGTTTACATCAAAATTTCATCTAACAGTGAGCTAATTTGGGTGGACTCTCAGTGTTATTAACATTATAATGTGGAAATTGACATAAAAGGTTTGAATTTTATCAAATATAGTGCTCTTTCATGTAGAGCCTTTATTGAAAAAAAAAAAACTAATGAAACAACAACAATTTATTTCTATTGCAGCATTCCTTATAGTAATACTGAAGATGCACAAATTAAACGCTGTCCTGTGTGCCATGTTCCAATTGAACGTAATGATGGCTGTGCTCAAATGATGTGCAAAAGATGTAAGCATGTTTTCTGCTGGTACTGCCTAACTTCTCTTGATGTAAGTTGCCATTTCACTTTTTTCTTTTTTAATCACAAAACCCAATTTATGACAATGAATTTAAATTACTGAACTTAATCAAAGGAAAAATTCTATTAGGTGAAAAGTTAAGTAATCAGACTTTAAAAAAATTTTATAACGAAAATTCAAATTTCAGCAATTCTATTATGTTCAATTCTGGGATAGGAATATCCTTAATCCTTTAAACCCTACAGAACCGATTTATCAACCCTGGTGACTTCAGGCAAAAGAAAACACACACACACACACACACACACACACACACACACACACACACACACAATGATATTTCAACCTCCATCTTTGAATCCTGACTTAATACCAAGTAGTCACTCAGAGCCATTCTTTTAAAGAACCATATTAGGGCCAAAGTGTCAGTGTGTCTTTTTTGTTTACTAAAGCCGAATTATTGGCCCTTTAGGAACAAAAGGGTTAGTTAAGGCGTTAATACTCTTAGTTACTGCAATTTCTGACCAGAGTCAAGTAAAATTTGAATATTTCTTTAAAAATAAATTTGAATATTTCTTTATTGATCTAGTCTTTCCTGCCCCCACCAAAAAAAAAACATTTACCAATGAACCTTTCAATTCTTAAAAATATTACAAAGAAAAAACATTTAATGCTGTAAATTGAAATTTCTAATTTAAAACACATAATGATTTAAAAGATTTCTTAAATTGCCAGTTAAAAGACATAAAAATAAGTCAATGAATTGAAAAGAAATATGAAATATTACTTGATTTAATTTGAATCAGAAATTGCAGAGATTATTATGTTTAACAATTCAAACTTATGCTGATATTAGTTAATAGCTCTTCTTTGCATAAATCATTGAGTATAAATCTACCACTAGTCGGGCAGCGACGGTAGAGCATTGGTAAATGCTCGGGCTATGAAATCGTATTACGCGAGTTCAAATCCCAGTAAAAAACCATTACTTTCACTTTAGCAGCCTCGGGCAGATGGGGCTCGTTAGCTCGGGAGAGCAGTTCATCTAGGTG
>JAUZSX010000050.1:3719704-3731145 GCA_034780655.1 Idiosepius hallami
TTAATTTTTCAAATAGTTATAAGCTTCGAAAGCTAGTAAGTCTAATTGAAAACAAATTATCACTGAATTCTAAAATCCGTTCTCTGACACTCCTAGAGCAGCACCAACGTAAAATTAAGGTAAATATAAGATTACATCCAATTTATTCTTCTAATTGTTCCTGACTGTTACTTATTATCCAATCAAAAGTTTGTTAGCGAATGACGTCATGATAACCAATGAAATTTTTATCGTATAAATATATAGATAATAAGTGGTTTAGGTAGAGTAAATGTCATATAGTGTGATCCAATCTAATGTCACCTGAAATAGACTGGGAATATTGATAAAAACATATATTATGTATCATGTATATTTTTTTTAGAACCAAAGGGGGAATCTTGATTTGTTACTGAACCCAGAGTAGTTGAATAGCCAACTCAAATTACTGATATAACTAAAGAAAGTAATGAAAATGTGAAGAATAAAAAAATAAAAGTCAAACTGAAAACTTTTTGTAGCAAAAGAATTAAAAAAAAAAAGAAATTTAATTTAGTACCTACCATTCTTGGTCTTTGCTCCAGATTTCCTCCATGGTAAGTGTTCCATCTTTTTAACTGGACTGAACGCCTTGTCTCATGGAATTGATACAATTCAGATTCTCTTCTTGTAATATCTGCCTGCAGAAGTAAATTATTGACTTCCTGCAGGAGCAGCTGCCTTTTCATCTCCATAATCTCCTTGTTGCGCTCCAGATGACTTAGTCGCAAATTATTCATCTGATTTTAAGAAGAATAAATGAATTATGTTAATGAAGAAGAAGGGATTAGAGATTGTTTGCTTTTTTTTTATGGTCAACACTATATCGATCTATACATTTCTCCTATCTGATCTACAGCTAGTGAGATAAAAGGACCAATACCTTTCCCAATGGTATTAGGCATCTGTAGACACTTATCTCACTATTTTTTCAGGGCCCCCACAGACCTCACAATTGCAGGAGAGGGGCGTGGCCTAAGCACGGCCCTGGAAAAAATGGTCATTAAGTCTTTATTTTATTTCATTTTTCTTAATTATCTCACCTGAATTTGCAGCTGCATTGCATGACAATAAAACTTTTCAAAGTTGTTCAAAGCTGAAGATTTTTTTGATACTTCTTCTACAAAATAAATATTTGAAAAAATTTTTTCATTAGGAAACAAAACGTGAAAAAATTCATTTTAGAATATTATTTTCATTATTATAAACAATTCGACACTTTTGCAGAACAAGCAAATGGTGAAATTTGGCCAGAATATTTTTTTTGCTCGGGGACTTTGCACCAGTTATAAGACAGCAATTTGATTGGCTAATGAAATGAACTTAATAGTGCTAACCTAAACCCCAACCCTAGCTAATCAAATTGCTGTCTTACAACTAGTTCAAAGTACCATAGCAAAAAAAAACTTTCTCTTTTTGCTTGTTCTGCAAAAGCGCCAACAATTCTACAATCACATTCGTTTCTCTTTGTATTCTGTCTTTTGTTGATATAATACTTACCTAAATAATATCTGTGTCCGAGTCTTTCTTAGTGACTTTTTTAGGACCACAATAGCAATGAAAGATAAACTTAAACTACTTTTTGGCACAATCTAATGAATATAATCTATTTAGAATTATTGCATACACAATTCATAAGTTGAAAAGCCTGGAACTTTTTCAGAATCTATCCCTCTTAAGACCATGTCTGATGTGTATTTGTTTATTTATATTTGAAATATTTATTTGTATGTATTGTATCATGTACAGAAGACACTAAATTGTTTTTTACATAACGTTCAGGCCCATAAACCCTTCAGCCATCATCAGGTGTTCTCCCTCGGGAAATCTCTTGTTGTAATCGGTAGTTCATACCATAGAAGTGTTAAATCTGTTTTTTTCGGAGAGATGTTGAATCTGTGTTTTTTTTAAATTATTTTTTCTTTTGTTTAAAAAACATCAATTATCAAAACGCTCATGTGTAATGCGAGTGCTTTTTGTTTTTGCAACGTTCAAACCTAATGTTGTTCATGTGCAATGCATGCGCTTTTAAATCTAATGTTCTTTAAGTTTAGATCTCTTAATTACTGGTTCCCATATTGTACATACGGTCATGCTTGGCTTGCATGGGATGTTATTATAGTCTAGCATATGTGAAGATTCTTTGAACCTTTTTTTTTATCCAATGATCTTTTTGGCCCAACATCTGATGATGGCCGAAGGGATTATCAGATGAAACGTTGTGTAAAAAATGTTAATAAAGATGAGGACAACAGTCTGAAAAATAGTCCTACAATTTATCAAACCTCATCCCAACGATTACGAAAAACTATAACTAAATTAATTGTTTTGTTTATTTTTTATCTTTATTTGCAAGTGGTTCAAAAGTTATTATCCTTATTTACAAATTTTACAAATACAAATTTACTGTTTTTCAAATTTTATTATCATTATCATTGAAGTAAAAATAATGATAATCGTTTTTATTAATGTTACTATAAACTAATACCCATTATCAGACAACAAATTTCCTTGATAAGAAAATGAAATTCTAATAAAGTAACATTCATTATTCAAGTTGGATAACTCTATCTTAAAAAAAACTAAATGTGGTTAAGCCCCCTGAATTCAACAATTTACCCAGTTGACAGGTTATGACAATTTGTAGAGATTTTTTTAATCTAATACCATCCAAAAGGGATTTTCTATTAAATTTTAAGATGGGGCAAAAATATGATGCAAATAGCAGCACCAGTCTTTGGCCCCAACTCAGTAGTTTTTTGGGGAAAGGTATAAACTCAAAGCTTTCGCTTCAAAATCTAACGGAGAGAGTCTAAAACAATAGATATCACTTGGTTCAAAGAATGTTTCTACTCACTTGACCCAAAAGGTCAAGTCAATTATTAAACCCTGTGAAGCCTTCTTATAAGTCAAAACAAAACCTGAATTCAAGTGCCCAGTCAAGTTATATTTTTTCCAATATATTTTGAATATTATCCAAATGCTTTTGTTGTTTTCTTACCTGTTTGAGAAGCTTCAGCCAGCATAAGTTTCATTTGTTCCATCAATTCCATTAATCTACTACTGATATTTTCTTCTCCTTCCATACTTTGTAATTTACACATCTTTCAAAACAAAAAGAGGAGACAATGATAACAATTTCATATACAACTATACAAATGGTTATATAAATGCTTATAAGCTTTTATTATTGTTCTACCCTCGCTGCCCAAGTTCCACCCTGGCTGCCCGCACCTTCTCTTTGTTGGTTCTCAGTATTGTTGCAATATCTTCTATAAATTCTTTATCTAAGTCAGGTCTCTCTGTGTTTTCCTCCCTATAGTGAAACATGGCTATTTGGAAAGAAACTAATTTTTGTTATTTTCTATTGCAAATGAAATGCTGAATTAAATTAAACCAGAAGCCTATGAAAGTTTTTCTGTTTGCTCATTTTTCTTTTCCTTTCTAAATCTATTGCCAGGGAAGTCACTAACATCATGATCTATTTTAACCAAATTTAGCAAAACAACTCCTTGAAGAATAAAATTAAAAATAAAAAATGGGTGAAAACAACCTTTTTAAAATTGTTTAAACAAAATACACAATTTATTTTACTTTTACCAGGACTAGTAATAATGAATCTATCAATGATAAACAACGTGAGTTGGTGTTACATTACATTTATCTATAACTGGTTGGAGATTAGCCACAATTTTAGTAAAAAATATATATTTTTGTAAAAAATCAAAATCAGTAAAATATTTTCATTTTTTGCACAAAGGAAGAAGAAGATAAGAAAATTTTTAATTTATGAAAATAATCCTTTTTTTGGAAATGAATATATTTTCCTTGACCAATGATGACCCTTGCTTTAGAAAGTTCCAGCCCAACTCCTAATATGGTTCTCATCCAGCAGATGACAATAAGACAATTTTCCGCTGAAATGAATGAGCCAACTATTGTCAATAAAATGGCTAGAAATTTTCCTGCTCAACCGGTGGGATTTCGAACTTTGGTCCATCCACTCATGCTATTTTTCTTTGTTAAAATAAAGTTTATTCTAAACTTTAAAAATCAATTTCAACTTATTTTATTTAATGTAATGGGTTTAATTATTCTATCATAAAAGATACAATAACACTTAATCCCATACCTCTATTTAGTGACCCTTTCACGGGATTGCAACAGTATCAAAACAAGGAATTGTTCTAACTGGACTGTAAAAGTTTTTAAACATTTGATGAGATTTTAGATCCAGTTTTGTGAGAAGAAAATAACTTACTGCTGCACTTTCCATGGAGAGTTGGAGTTTCTCACCCGAATGTTCAAGTTCTTGGATCTTTCCTTCTAATTCATGCATTGCACTAATCAATGCACCAGATTGTTCTTCTTTAAGTTTTCCTGCAGGTTTTCTATCAACTGGAATCTGTTTCTTGTAACGGACTGCAAAAAAAAACCAAAGATTTACTTATAATTTTCACACAGTTTTTAGTTCTTTTGCTTTTAGAACAATTCTTTAAGCTCCAAGACACTTAATAAAAAAACAATCAACACTTACTTATTTCCTTGGAATGTGCATCCTTGAATTTCTCTAGTTTTACATGAAGTTCTTTGACAGATTCCTGAATTTTTACATATTCTTGTTTCTTTTCTTCTAGTTCTTGTAATAATCGAAGATGAGCATTTTCTAAGCTGTAAAAGGAAAATAAATATGAATAAAGACTTTTGAGGATTTAAATGGAATAAATTATGTTGTGTGGCAATAATGATGGTTAAAAGAACAAATTTACCATAATAAAGATGAATGAAGGAAGTCGTAAAAAGAATCCTATTTATTTGTCGACCAAATTAGAGTGAAAGAAGCATTTATAAGCATTTTCTTTGTAAAATGTTTAGACTTGGGAAAAGTATGAGAAAATTTTTAGTCTTGAAAATCAGATCGACTTATACACAAGTATATACTGCATATGCCTTGAATATACACAAGTATATACTGCATATACCTTGAATATACACAAGTATGTACTGCATATGCCTTAAATGTACACAAGTATATACTGCATATGCCTTGAATATACACAAGTATATACTGCATATGCCCTGAATATACACAAGTATGTACTGCATATGCCTTAAATATACACAAGTATATACTGCATATGCCTTGAAAAAAAAAGTATTGATTTTTAATGCTTTTGTGATGATGCAATGATTTAAGAATTTTTATTTTGTTTGGAAAAACAAACAGAAAAGCAAATGCCATTTTTTGAAACTTCTGCAAATAATAAATTTCTTCACAAAGTTTGAGACTTTCTCCAATTCAAAATACTTTTTGGGGTATTATTATGGGGTCTGAGGCAAAAAATACAATGAGGCCCCTCGACCAATTTTTTTTACAATTAAATGCCACATGTAGACAGTGCCGTGCTTAACCACCTTGCTGCCCCATCGCAGAATGCGTCTTGCGCCCCTTTTTCTCCTAAAAAGGTAAGTTGCCCCTCCCCAACATCCTGGAGCCTTCAATCAAAGACTATATATACATACATATACAAATATATATATATATCGAGAGAAAGAGAGATAGACAGAAAGAGAGATGGATTGATAGGTGTATATTTCAAGTGTGATAATGATCTTCTAGTTAATTCAAATAATTAATTTGGCAATTTTTAAAATTACTACAGATCTGTGAGGCCAAGGAGACTTGCGGCTCCTATGGAGCTTGCGCCTCCCCCCGTCAGTTTTCATCTCTCAGCATTTTTGTTGTAACAAGGTCTACAAGGCAGTGGTATTTCCTGAGGCTTTTGTAATAGGTGTTGCCCTTCACCTAGATGAGATCCTGCCCGAGGCAGCTAAAGGTAGATTCAATGGTTGTAGACTGAGAATTGAACTTGCGTAATACAATTCCATAGTTTGAGCCTTTACCAATGCCTCCCCTCGCTGCCTGACTGGAATTTGAATTCGCATAATACGATTCCATAGACCAAGCTTTTACCAATGCTCCACCTACCTGCCTTGACTGGGATTCGAACTCGTGTAATACGATTCAACAGTCTGAGCTTTTACCAATGCTCCACCTCGCCACTTATGAATGCAATTTGTAGGCTTTGAAAATTTGTGGCATAATGGTATACTCATTATCACAAAGATTATTCTTACCTGGAAATATTGGATTTGGTCATACTAGATTCTGTGGTTGCACTCTCATCCATACTTGTGTCTGATGAGGAATGGGGGAAGCTTCGGTCAACTGGAGATGCTTCATCAGGGGAATCCCAGCTGGTGGTTAAAGTCAGGGGACTGGGTTTTTGTTTGTGTTCTTTTTCTTGACCTGAAGTGTCTGCTGGGGTGGCAGTGGCAGCAGTAGCAGCAGCAGCCACGGTAGGGATGGCCAATGATGTGGAGGATGTGCTTGCTCGGGGGGATGGCTCCCCTTGTAGGCCTCGCTTTTTCACCTCCCGGTACAGTGCAGCAGACAATTCGTGTGACAGGCCCTTCATGCGTTCCCATTCATACAACTTATTGGCAAATTCTTCGGTGATCTTGTAATCTGCCAAGGGACCTAATAATAGATTTAGCTTGGGGTCAATTTCCATTGGTTTGTTGGGGCGGAAATGACGTGACTTCTCGGCACCAGAAACAGTTTTATACTTAGCTCTTTCACTTTCTTTGCTTTTGTATTTTTCAAATTTAAACAGTTTTTCTTTTTCCTTCTCAGATTTCGACTTTTTCACTTTAGATTTTTCATCTTTTCGACATTTGGGGCTAAAACTCGACGATGACGACGATGGCAGTGGCGGACTTCCTTCCCTTCGATATTTAATCTTCTCCCATTCTTGGAGCTTTCGTGAAAAGCTCTGTGAAAGGTTACGCTGGATTTCATCAACATTTACATTGGACGGAGAAGTAATCTCGGCTGACGATGGAGCTCCATCTGTAGTTCCATCGCTTGAAATACCAAACTCCCACCTGAGTTTCTGAAGAGGGCTTGGCCCTAAAAATAGAAACATCAATAAATTTTAATTGCATCAATTTCACAATAACACAGTAACCACCATAATATGCTCAAGTTGTGTTAGAGGCAACGGTTCCTGTAAGATCACCATTTAAAGATACCAGATAGTGAATAAATTCGGTAAAGTCGTGTTAGAGACACCGCTTCCCGTAAGGTCACCGAAGTTAAGCAATATCAATCCTGGTCAGTAATTAGATGAGTAATCACTTAAAAGTATCGGGTACTGTACTAGGGTAAGTAAAAAACTTGCACGTGGTACCCCTGCTACTCCTTTAATGTAAACCAATTCTTGCACTACGCACCTCAATGCGATACGATTTCATGATGAGCACCATAATGTTGATGTCATATTTATTTGATAGAACATCAACCCAAGTTAGACACAAGGCCATTTTTACATGCTCCATATACCCGGGCTTTTTTAATTCAGTGTTACCCTTCACCTAGATGAGTTGCTCCTCTGAGTTAACGAGCCCCATCTGCACGAGGCAGCTAAAGTGAATGTAATGGTTTTGACTGGGATTTGAACTTGCCTAATACGATTCCAAAGCCTGAGCTTTTACCAATGCTCCACTGACAATTACTGACAATTAATATGGTTACCACTAGTTAATTTCTTTGTTGCTAGTGGGCTAACCTACCCTTACATATTGAACTTTTCCTATTTATAAACATAAGCTTTAGGCAGAGACTAAGAGAGTTGAAACTTGCTATTGTGGACTTTCCTAACCTTACATAATAATCTCTTCCTCATTATAAATATAGATCTTAGGCAGAGACTCGGACAGTTGCGAGTTGCTATTGTGAATTTACCTACCCATATATTCCTCTTTATGAATATACTTCTAAGCAAAAGACTTTGGAAAACCTGGAGTCAATAATTCAATTTGCTGTAAATATTTCTACTTCATGTATGTTTGTGCTTTGTTCATTAATGTAATTGTTCCACCAACCTCATCTTTTTATGTGTCTGATATTGACCACTTCAACAGTAGGTGTGTAAAAAACAGTTTTTGAGCCATCATAATTTAATCTTCTGATTAATTAAAAAAAAAGAATTAAAAGTATATTTTTTAGTGCATCATAAAAAGGAATGATTAATAAAAAAATTATGTAAAAACTATATTTCTCAGAATACTTTTTCATTACAAACTTTGAAATTAAAATTGAGTCAATTTCCGATCTGAAAATATTGTATTGTTTTTATTAAATAAAAATAATGTTGACGCTTTTTCAAGTTTTCGTAATTTTTTATCACAATTCAAAAATCTCCTGAAAATCGGCTTCAACTAACTTTTTTTAGCAATTTTATTTTTAATTAGAAAGTGTATTTTTTTTATTTCACTTAAACATTTTTTACGCCCTCCCCTTAATTTAAAAATTGATTAAAAAAAAAAAATCAAAATTTTCACTGTACCATAATAATAAGAGAACAAATACAATTTAGTTAAGTGTGCTATCAACCAATTCTTTTTTTAAAGATGAAGGAATTTACAGTAAAAGAAAGAAGAATTTATTAGTTTAAAAAAACAAAAAACTAAACCATTTTTACTATTTTGTATGTATTTTGAAGAATCTATTGCAAAATAAGATAATTTTTAAAGTATTTAATATTTAGGAATTAACTTTATTATTTGGACTTTTCTCCTCATCTTAGTAGGTTTTGGATATTTCTACACTAAATTTCAGCCTAGTGTCCCTTGGGAGTTTTTAACTGTAACTTCAAATAGGTATGCTGTGTCTCGGTGATGATAATAATAAAGTTAATTCCTAAATTTCAAAGACTCATCTCAAAAATAAAAACTATAATATTTAATATTTGATAAAAATTATTCATTTTTTATATATATTTATGAAAAAAATCTTCAATTTCTAGCTAAAACTAAAAATATTTCCCCAAAATCATATGCTTTATCTTTTAAGATAATTCTATTGTTTGTTGTATTTTGATTTATTTTTTTTAATGTATAAATTTTATTGGACTTTTAGGTTTACTGTTTTTTCAAAGTTTTCCTTAATATGAAAAGAAAGTAAGACAAAAGAAATAGTGAAAATTAATTAAAGAAATTAACTGTTTTTTTTTTCAGACTTCAGTCCTCATCTTGGTATTTTGATGTTTTTTTTTTTTTTTTTTTTTTTATTATTACACTACGTTTCGGCCTAGTGACCCTCAGGTCATCTTCAGGTGTTTCTATTGCAACCCTAGAAAATTAATTGTTGTTAAATCATTTTATGATTTATTATTTCTCCCTTTAAGATCTAAATGAATTTTGTTTTCTCAAAATGTAGGACAGGTATTTGGCAAGCCATCTAAAATGAGTTCATTTCAAACAAAAAAATAGTCTTTTTTTTGCTTGACTTTTCTTCACATTAAAACAAATTCCTCATTCTTATCATCACCACCACCACCATCATCATCATGATCAACACCATCCTCACCATCACGATCATCATCATCACCATCCTTAACACCATCACCACCACCATCATCGTCATTACCATCATCCTCACCATCTCCATAATCACCACCACCACCATCATCCCACCACCACCATTATCACAAAACACTCAGAAAGTATTTAAAAAGTTTTTCTACCTAATGATTTCTTGTTCTTGCTGCTTCATGTAAGTTGTCTGATTGCATCATAAGGAAATGCTTCTACTGCTAGGATATGGTTCCTTTTTAGTTATTTTCTTTTTCTTTTGTTTTTTTTTGTTTTTTGTTAATTGGAATGGGAACAACTAAATACTGGAATGTAAGTTGTCCTGTGATGAGTACATGAAGTATGAATAAATATCTCCGTTTCTCTTTCTCTCTCATCTTCCACACATTCACACACAGACTGTTTCGCCCATTTTACTCACTAACACATACAAATGAATGTGCCAAATGTTTCCTCTATAATTCAATTTGTAATTAACCAAAGGATTCTTATTCCTTTTATTTTGAATTTCCTAATTCCAAAAGTAATGCCACCTATTTTCTAAAAGTTGAAGACCTACATAAACGTGAATGGTACCATCAAAATGAAAAAAACCTTTTATGCTGCAGAATTTATTTTTCTATATTGTCACCCCCCCCCCCGTTCTCTATGCCTCTCAGCCTGCAATAAACTACGTAGTCCATTTTTGCATCTGGAGCACGCCCTGTCTCACACATCTTTGTCACCACTCTGAAATCAATGAACCAATCTAACGGTGCTAGCAACACTGATTACAAAAGCCCAAAGATAAAATGAGTGCATAAACCTGGCCTTTTGCCTAACTTAGATTGGTACTTGAAGAAGTAGATAGAACTGACTGTGCAGGCAACAACTGCTTCCTGCTTCTTTGTAAATGTTCAACAGGCCCTGGAGGCCATTAACTTTGCTCATGTGTCATAAAAATCTATTAAATAATAGTGTAGGAAATTGGTAATAACTGAAATGTGACATGGCCAGCATGAGTGTAGCAAAAAAATATGCTGTAGGCAAGTCTGTCTCAAAAATAACTATCTTTCTTCACAATGACAACTCAATGCAACTGAAACTTAAAGGTTGATAGCATTTTTTGTTTTTCTTCTTTTTTACTAAGCAAGAACACTCACTTGTTCTGGCCATGTCGAATTTCAGTTATTGCTATTTCCACTTAAAATAGGTTATTAAGTGATACAACTATTCTATTTTAAAATAAAAATTTATTTTTACCTTAGAAATTAAAAAAAAAGGTTGTATAAATTCTAAGTCAAAATCACTTGAAGATTATTTCAGTTAATATTGAGTGGAAACGCAGAAATCCCATCAATCCAGCTCCCCCCTAACCAGTTACCATCATAGAACTTTAGTGGGGGATTATTGGTGTTACCATCAATCCTGACTAATAATTAATTTTATGTGACCAACAACACGAAGCAAGGAAGCAAGCGTGAGGCCTTATCACAAAACAAATATAGGATTTATTGAGAAGGTGGTTTACCCAAGTTTCTTTGTAATCTTTGGTATAAACAGCCAGGGCCGTGCTTAGGGTCCCCACAGAGACTCCGCAATTGCAGGGAAGCCGCAAGCTCCCTAGGGGCCGCAAGGCTCTTCCGCTTCACAAATTGTAAAGCAAAAAATTACCAAAATAATTAATTGTTAAGATTAATTAGAAAATCATTATAACACTTGAAATACACATCTATCAATCCATCTAACTTTCTTTCTACCTCTCTTGATATATATATTTGTGTATGTATATATATATATATATACATACATATATATATATACATACATATACACATATATGGAGTGTATTTATAGATATATACATATATATATTTTTATTCATTTTTCCGCGTTTTTGTGTGATTTGC
The DNA here is from genome assembly GCA_034780655.1 of Idiosepius hallami. Lineage (NCBI taxonomy): Eukaryota > Metazoa > Mollusca > Cephalopoda > Idiosepiidae > Idiosepius > Idiosepius hallami. Next base: position 3,731,050 of record JAUZSX010000050.1, read on the forward strand.
GTGTGTGATTTATTATTAGTAGTGCTAGTAAAGTTGGTTGTGTGATATAGTTGGTTTTAATTTACTATAATTTATTATAATTTAGTATTGTGGGAG
>JAUZSX010000050.1:3764203-3775867 GCA_034780655.1 Idiosepius hallami
TATACATTTTATATATATATGTTATATATATATGTTAATGTGAGTCTTACAACAAATGTAAACTTGAATGCATTGAAGTTTCCATTTGTTGAAAGACCCATATTAATAAATATTATCCTGATAATCCTGATGGTGAAAAACAGGTAGAGAATAATATTCAACATCTGTTATTAATATTATAATTTACAACTTTTCATGTACAAATACAACAATAATATTCAAATGAAATAACATTTTTATAAGATGTACTTTGTGTAATTTTTAAATCTACTTAAGTTGGATTGTTCAAAGATCTGCCAATTATTTTGAATTCAATTAAAAGTTCTAGGATGTTGTGTATGTGAGATAGTGGTGGTAGCAGGTGAAATAGGAGTTGCAAAGAATCATCAAGCAAGCATTGTGATGCAAGTTAGTCATTGATGGTCACTGTGATTAAAGATAAAAAAAAAAAAAAAAATTTTTTTTCAAAATATAACCTTCAGTAAAATATCTTCATCAAAACAACCATCACAGGGTTAGATAGTAGTAGCAGCCACAGTAGCAAGGCAGCCAAGGGTTTGGTTTTTTTTTTTTAGTTTCTTTTTTTTAGAAGACAAATAAAATCAAAAAGTCTATATTTTTATGCCTCAAACAAGAAATTTTCTTTTGCATTCCTGAGGCTGACTGCACCTTGGATCAGCTACAAATACATACCTTCTTCACCCTGATGGGTAGTAGGCAATGCAGTGGTTGATGATGAGGATGACGCTGTCATAGTCTTTGTGGTTCGCCGTCCGCTTGGTGGGATAATTTTGTTGCTTGCTCCAACAACCTTTCCTTTATCAAGAACAAAGGGCTTTACATAGTAGACTATGAATATTTATATGAGATTAACAATAGACACAGACAGCTACTGTCAAATTACTTGATTATTTTCTCTACCTGAAATAACATTGTGTTCCTTGACCCTACCCTTTTTTGTTGAAATGGTATGTAAAGCAAAAGAAAAATTGACTAAAAGCAATAAAAACTAGCCACAACGACACAATGTAGGAAAAATAATTCATACAAGTGCTTTAGAATAGGGTTAGGCACAAAACAAAAAGGGGTTGTAAAAAGCACTAACTACAAAAGAAATTAAATTGATAGAGAAAAATAAATAGAAATTTCTATCTTAAAAAAATAGAAAAAAGTCAATGAAGTTTGTTCTATAAAAAGCCTAATGAATCTAATAAATCAATGCTTAAAAATAATTTATATTAGCCACCAGATTTACAGCAACAAACAGTGCTGAGTGAAATAAGGGACATAACTGATACTTGCAAAATTATTTCTATTACAGCTCTAGGATAACTTGTTTTTGAGGTTTCAAATTTTTTTTATAGATTAAACAGAAATTTCAATTCTGTAAAAATTCTATATTTGAAAAAAATATTAATGTATTCAATTTGAAAATATGGAGTTGTAAGTTTTTTCCTTTATTCTTCATTCATCTGCTTTGTGAATTAGTCCACATATAATTTATTTATAAATATAATTCATAGAACAATATACCCTATAATTTACCTCACAAGTAGTAAAACCAAGAAAAAAATTCATATGCTAAACTTTCAAACAAATAAGCTCACTTTGCTATGATTTTAAATCATTCACTAGTTATGACTTTCAGAAAAATCCATAACATTTTGCAAAAATTTTGACAATATTCTTTAATAAAAATCTAAGAGATATGAAAAAATTAGAAATTGTTTACAAGTTAAATAGACTAACAACCACTTGTATGCAATCACTGAATATTTTCTTTTCTTTTTTTTCTGAATACCAGGAACAATTTTATACATTTAGGTAGTTACAATTCATTTTTTTAAATAAAAATAATTTGTAAATAATCCAAATATTTCTTTAATTATGAAATTATAAATGATAAAATGTAAAACTTCTCCAAAGCACAAGGTTATATTAAAAATTTGTAAAAATCAAATTTGAAGGATAGAAACTTATTCAACAAATGGTACTAGAGATATTAATTCCAAGATAATATAAAACCAGAAAACTTTTTCAAAGGATTTTCTTAAAATTGAACAAAGTCCCACATTTATAATTAGATTCTGTTGGACTTAATCTATAAAAACAGTACCTTTGCCAATGTTTTTAAGAACAGCATGAAATGCGTATGATAATTGTGAATATAACAAAGATAACTACTAAGTGCATATTTACTACTTTTATTTGCAATAACAACAACTTATATTAACAATTCCCAGCATAAACAAAGAAGATAATTTAAATTTCAATCTTGATTTCTGAGAATTCAAACTGATATTTATTCCTTTCAGAAATGGTATGAGTGATGTGAATGAATGACCATAATTTTATTTTTTAATTTTCCTAGTGAAATAGAAAATCCTAGTAAAATCCTTACCTGATTTTGTGCCCGGTTTTATTGAACTGCTACTACTGACTGAAGAGTCACCAGGAGAACGCTGTCAAAAAAAGAAAGAACCAGGATTATTAACAATCTAAACAATAATAAATAAAGCCTTCACATTTTTAAACAAAAAATACTGGTCTGATGAAAAATGACTAAGAGGTTTCAATTACTAAAAAATATTCATTTAGTAAAGTTAATACATTAAGATAAAATTTTCACCATAAAAGCATAACAAACCCATGCAAATTATCAAAAATATGCTTTTCAGTTTAAAAAGACAGTTATTTTGATAATTCAAAAGACAGTTGGAATAATAAAATTCAAAATATAAAAATTTCCATCAAATAATATATCTATTCTAAATAATGCAAGGTTTTATCTATTGAAAAATATGCTAAATTTGGTATTATAAAAATCTGAGTTTTTGGATTGTTGTCCCTATCTTTTTTATTGTTATGTTAAAAATCATTCGGACAATAAATCCTTTGGCCTTCATCAGGTGACTGAACTTGAAAACCATGTTTTCATCAGGAGCTTTAAAGGAAATTAAAAAATAACCCTTTATTTAATTTATAGGGTTAGACTGTTCCAAAAACTAAACAAAAAGGATCAAGCCCCATCTCTAATACTGCTCCACTCCACCTCGACCAAAATCTTAAGATGAAGATTTTTTCTTTACAAGCATAAAATAGAGGATTTTTTCCTAAAAGAAAATGATATTTTTTGAAGCAATATCCAATTCTTATTCAACAAACTATTGAATATTGAGTGCTATTTTCTTTTTTTACTTTTTTCTTAGTTACAACAATTTTTCAAAATGTTTTTTATAAAGTTAGATTTCAATTCTTTTTTTTTAAAAGATAATAAAATTATAATTATTGATTAAGAGAGATCCATAAAACAATACATCTGGAATTAGTTTTCAATATATCTTGTGAATTTAAATTTATAAAAATTCGATGGCCATGAATTCACATGATAACAGCTTTAAAAGCATATTGAAAATATTTTTCAAACATTTAGAAATATAATCACCCTCACTGTTTGAATTAATTTAGTATCTTTGTTTTCTTTTCTTTCTTTGGTTTTACAACATATAAACCTTTTTAGGCCATTTAATGCAGAGAACACTTATTATTGATAAAGATTTTTTTGTCCCCATCTAGTTATTTAGAGGGAATGTGGAATTCATACCTTTCCTTCGGGTGTTAGTTCAAATATGAACTTAACCAAGTAAATATGATATTAAATTGTAACACAATTACCAATAAAATTGAACAAAATAATTTTGAAATAAGAAGCTTGTTGGTTTTATAATGATTCAATGAAACAATTCTTAAATTGCTTTTAATTACCACCAAAATAATAAAATGATACTAAACATTAATAATCAAATATAAAAAAAAGAAAACTTGTTTTTAAATGTTATAAGAAAAATTACTCAAATGAAGCTGTATTCATTTTTCATCCAATGAAAATTTAACATGTAAATCAACATTAAAATATCACACCTCATATATATGTTAAATTGATAATTTCTAGAAAATCAAATTGCATGAAGCAATAATGACACAGGCCTAATGTAAAATAATGAAACAAATATTTAAAAAAAAAAGATTTTTTTTTTTCTTTTAAATTAATAAAATATTTATCAGGAAATAAAACTTTAGATTTAAAACACTGAAAAAAAAAAAGATTGGTTTGAAAAAAAATAAAGAAAGAAAGAAAATTCCTGTGCAACTTTTTAAATTAAGAGTGCATGAGAATTTGGGGATATTAAACCAATCTATATAAAAACGTGAATAATGTTTTTTATTGAATTTAAGTATTTAGCAGTATTCTGCATCTAAATTGCTAATCTTATTTTTACCAGTTAATATTGATTATAAAAACTGAAAACTAATTGATTTAGTCTGATTTTTTTTTTTAAATATTCATTTTTTTTCACAAAGTAGTGTAATCATATGATAGGCATTTCTATCAGAAATAGTCACAACAGCTCCTTAAGGATTGATTAAGGTGGGGTAGGGTTGTGTCAAAAAGTAAATGAAGAGTCAATGCAACAACAGCATCTGCTTGGCGATTGGCTGGTTAACTACACACCTTTGTGTTATTGATAGTGTCCTTGACTGTAGTTTTGGAGCGTTGCTCTTCAAGTCTGCGTTTCAACACCTGGGATTCATGCCTCTGCTGGTTGAGAATGGCTTCATGCTTTAAGCGGAATTCCTCTTCCTGTGAAAAGGTTAGTGAGAACAGCCAGCACCAAGTTAGGAGGAATCTTGGTAAACATGGTTCATGAACAAGCAATCAATGGGATATATATAGGAGAGTGACAAATGGTGTGTACACACATGCAACAATTTTTAACATCAATACATGCAAATGCATGCACAGGAATTTTCAAGTGGTGGTTCAAAAAAAGGAGGGAAAAAAAGAAGAGAAAATGTTTATCCTAAAAGTTTTTTAGGTGTAAATCTATCAAAAGTGATTCAACTTTTCTATAAATCTAGAAATAAAGGTGATTATTGAAAATAGATTTGGTAGATAATGAATGACAAAACTCATTATAGAATACTAGAAGTATTGCCCGGCTTTGACCAGTGCCGGGGATCTGTCACTAAGATACTTAGGAAAGCCTATTGTCTAGGAAGACATTCAATGCTTTTTTTTTTAACTGCTTTGTGTTTGAAAAGGGTTTAGTTTTTCTTAAATATCAAAAACTATTCTCTGTTATTTATTTATTTTTAATCTAAAAACACTTCTATGTTCTCTGTGATTTTAAAAAAGATTTTTTAAGCAACAATCTACACTTCTATATTGCTAAATAGATTTATACGGTCAAGATGAATTGGAGACACCAGTTCCCCTCAGATTACCGAAGTTAAGCAAGGTTGAGCCTGGACAGTAATTAGATGGGTGACAACTTAAGAATACCAGTGTTCACAGTTTAATTTTATGTTTTCTTCAGGAAAAGTAATGTCTGCTCGATCCAGCCACCCACACAGTACTCATAAACTGGAAATTTGAAACCGGATGTAGAATCCAATCAAACATTCATATAAGTATATAGATATAACCAAAAAAAAAAGTAGATTTAGTAGTAATTTTCTGAAGTAAAACAAATTATGTCTTGTGCAAAAAAATATAAACTTGGTAGTTTGAAATAAATATTGTGCAATTTCATTTTTTGATTATTCAATATTGTTTTTTTATGACAGATTCAATTAATCTTAAACAATTTATTAAATCAAGGTTACTTCATCTAAAACAAACATATGTTTAATCAAGCAAATGTTTTATGAACCAGTCTAATGTAACAGACTCAAAATTTAAATATCAAAAACAAAATAGGACAAAAAATGAAATCTATAAATAGCCTTCCAATTCAAACAAATCTAAAATAATCTATATCTTTATAAAATAGTTGATGTGATAATCTCAAGTGTATATATTTTTTAAGATATGCACTATAATAAATAGAAAGTATCCTTATAATAAACAAACATAAAACTAATTGTGAATGAGTACAAGAGTGCTTTTAAAATAAAACATACTAAAACAAATATAAAACACTGCCACAATATATTAGTATGAATAAAAATTGTAATATAACTCAAAATAATGTAAAAAACAAAGTGCTTTTCAAAAATTAAAATATATGCATGTTTATACAAAACACACACACAAAAAAATGACACATAATATTATTTGTCCCGGATGCATATTTTGCCGTTAGGCATTATCAGCAGGAGATTTTTATTTAATACATCATTTAGAGAAATCAAAGCAAAATTTAAAAAATTAAAAAATCGAAAACTGAATCTTTTGCTGATAATGCCTATCGGCGAAATGTGCATCCAGGGAAAATAATATTATTAAGTGTCATTTTTCAAATATTATTCTGGAAACATTTAATTTTTTCTTCATATGCTCATGCTGAAGTTTGATTAGCATTGATTAAATGTAAACAACATTTTTGACTGTCAGTTTCTTCCTCTGTGTTAAAACTAAAAGAGCTCTTTGGGTTACTAACTTCATAAGTAAAAAACTGACTCACTAAATGCTGTCAAAAGCATAACTAAAATAATCAATCTCGACAGAAAACAATTTCTGTTTACAAATATACCAAAAAGCAACTTACTATATATATCACATATATTAATCTAAGTGATAAGATTGTATAAATTTATAGTTAGAGTGCTCAATATCAGTGATAGAGCGTGTTTATTAGTTAAGAGTAGACACGGAGTCAACAGCCGTCAGCAACTGCCAGTTTCTCACCTATCCGGTCATCAGGCCGAAAGCTTATAGGCTGATGACCATGTAGGCGAGAAACTGGCAATTGCTGATGGCTGTTGACTGTGTCCACACTTTAATATATATCACACACATATATATATATGTATATGTGAATATATGCATACATTATATTTATGTTGTATTTATTAATATACAAATGTATGTTGTATATGCTTATGTGCATTGTATATATGTGTACATGAATATATGCATATTAGTACATACATTTTTGTATACATTTTATTCTTTACTCTTTCTTTTTACTTTCCCTCTTGTTTTCTTTAATTAAAAATCAATATTTCCTTATTTTATAAACATTTTGATTTCGACTTAAAATCAAATTTGCTGACATAATTGTAAAATTACGTAATGATTTATCTGTTTTGTTAAAAACACAATTATTTACATTTTAAAATTTTCTCTTTTTTTAAAAATATTTCATTTTTTGGTTTAACAACAACAAAAAAGCTTGTCCTAAATGAGATATAATGGACACAAAATACAAAACTAATAATTCTGTTAATAAATGTGCCCTGGCGAAGGAACACTACTCCAAAACACGTCGGCATTAAGTATATTCTTGTTTTTTCATTGATTTTTCTACCATATATTGTCGGAATTTGTTTTTCATTTCTAAAAAAAAATAATTTTGTTTTTTAAAGTAAAATAACTTTCAAAAGAATCTTTTTATTTTTTAAAATTTTTCTCAACATGCTATATAAGGAAGAGAGATTTATTTACTAGGTCAAGCACCGGCACAAGGCCATTTTCATGGTTTCCTTGGGCTTTTGTAATCAACATTACCCTCACCTAAAATGAGTTACTTTCATAAGTTAACAAGCCTCATCAGCCCTAGACAGCTAAAAGTGAATGAGATGGTTTTGACTGGAATTTGAAGTTGTGTAATACAATTCCAGAGTCCAAGATTTTACGCTCCTCAAGTTAACTTCAAAATTGATAAAACAGATTGATAAATTTTTAAAAAAAGGTTTAAAAATAAATCTTTACATATATTTTTAAACTAAAAATTTCTTTTCCTCTAGTTTCATCTTAAATGAATACTTTAAAACTAATCTTAATGTATCCCTCACTGTCCAATCCTAAATTATTAAAAAAAGGACACAAGATATCTTTTTAAAATCTGATATGACAAGTGCATTCAAATGAAAAAAAAAATAATTTCAAAATATGTTGTTATTCAATTACATGCAATATACATTAATAAACAAATTATAATAAGAGTAATTGTTTTTAAAAAAATCAATTAATTTTTTGATGCTATAAACAATAATAGAGTATAATAACATTCAATTTCTTTTAAGTGAACTTTATATTATTGTTTCTAAAAATATGGAAAACACAACAGTAAATTTCTTTAAATAGCAAATAATTCAACAATAAAGTTTTAATATTTTCAAAATTAATTGAAGATAAAAAATACTGTACGTGTGTGTGTGTGTGTGTATATATATATATATATATATATATATAAATCAATATTCACATACACACACCTATAGAACAATTTAAAATGTTTTTCGGTTTATCAAAAACTGTATTTTTAGTTAATTCTTAATTCATGGTTATAAAGTCAGTTTCAAAAATGAAGGCATTTATAAGTATAATTACTCACAGGTGTTAAATGATTTGATTTTGTTCCAGTTGTGTGAGATTTCCCTGATGTAACAGCTATTTTGGAATTACTTGCAGATGCTGGTCCTGTCTTGTCAGATGCAGTCGATGGTTTGGTTCGGCGGACCACATTTGATGTAGAGGTGGAGGTGGCAGTCTTATCCAAACGCAACCGACTTCCAGATAAAGATTTTGTAGTTGTTCGTTCATTGGTGCTATGTATTGAGCTGGTTGAAGAGCTTCGGCTGGGAGCATTTGAAGATACAGGAGAAGATGGGTTCATGTTTTCATCAGGAATACCACTGGAAAACAATGACCTTTGTTTATTTCAATCAATCAATAATATTGGTTGGTTGTAAATTCAACAAAGAAATAATCAAAACCAGTCAAAATTATCTTCAGCAGGATATACACACTCCAACTGCAAAAAGCCTAAGTTATAAATGGGAGATTTGAAGTGCCCTGGTTGGACTCACGTCATAGACGGTCAAAATTGGGATATTCGACATAGTTCAATTTTTTTTATACCCTGAACCATCTAGGTGTAGCTGAACAATTGATTTGTTTTCAGCAATTCTCCAGTATTACACATTATTCTTCGTTCTTCCCTCGAATTCGAGGATAACCAATTTTCCCAACACTAATTGGCAATATGAATTCGTTGGTTGGTTGATTTAACCAGCATATCAACTCTCATTTAGTTATTAAATGCTGTGAACTGATTTTATTTGTTTAATTTGGATTGTTTATAGCTTTTTAGTTTTTTTATTTTTAGTTATTTTTGTGAGTGGTTGTTTGTTTGAGTTATAGGCTTTTTGGTAGAATATTGTATCATATTTTTTTATATAGTTTAATTTCTTTCAGGAATGAGAGAATGTCATCTGTGCAGATGTTATTAAATAAGTCTTTCATATTGTTGGTTTGTAAATGGCATTTTCTTGCGGTAGAGTAGGTTGACTGATGAGGCCAATGTTGGCGAGAAAGCCCCTACCACAAGTTGGACAGAAGTGGGTAGGGGCTAAGCTATTGTGATATTACATAAACAGTGCAACTAAATCAATCAAAATAAGAAGCAACAGCAGACATCTAACTTCCATTTCCGGCAATAGTTGTTCTAGTCTCTTTACTCTGTGCCTTTATTTCAATACATTTCCTATTATACCTGACAACGATCTCTGTCTTATTTTTTAACGGGCACCACAACACTAATTTAAATGATATTATCAATGTTTTATATAAGGGGAAATAGACAAACTTCTAAACTGACCGTAAAAATTTTAAAAAGATATAAAAATAAACACATACTTCTTTTGAATATGATTAGAAGTAGAAGAAACTGTTGATTCTAGCGTAGGAGGCTTCCGCAACTTCACAGCATCTGGACGACGATATGTACTTGTCGTACCAAGTTTTTTGTCATCCTTTACGCCACGTGGTCCTAAAGCATATTTCCTAGGATAAAAAAAAATAATCTAATTAAGTATTAGAAAACCCAACACACATGCATACACTAAAAAAGATTACTAGATAAACAATTTTAAACCTTTAAAGCCCAAAATAAAACATTTCAAGTGATTATAATTATTTAGATAAATAAAAAAAATATTGAAAAAAATTAGTTTTAGAGTAAAAGTATTCTTTATTCATAAAATTTATTGAAACCTTTTAATTGAAATTATTAATAAGAACCTTTTTAACAGATTTTATTGCATTGATTTAAATTTTACAAAACATTTTTCTAATCAAAAATTCAACCGAAAAATTACAGTAAAATTTCATTTGGTAATGAAATGTTGTTAGAGAGAAAAATATTATAAATCCAGTCTGTTCTGAAATGAATACGAAAATTAATAATCATTGCATTTCTCTAACTTCAAAAATAAATGACGTGTGAACCAAGAAACAAAATTAAAAAAAACGACTAAAGTTTTATTATACTAAGAATCATTAAGGATAGTTAGTATACAGGATAAGTATATTCATGAGAATATATTCTAATCCAATAATACTAAATCAAATACATAGTTGATAATTTGGTTCAGAAGAAAAAGAAAGTTTTTAAAATGCTTATATTTTATCTATTTTGTAGATTTTAAACTTAAAGGAAATAATTACTTTCAAGACCTGAAATATTCCAAATCTTTATAGTCTTTTTCATGATTTTTACCTTCACAACCACAAACTAATAATAGACTTCCCTTCTTCCTTAATAATTTGATTCAATAATTTCAATTAATGAGAAAATAAGAGACAATTAGTGATACTAAAAAATCAAAAAAAAAGAAAAGAAAAAAAGTTAAATTTAATTTATGTTATTGTTTTTTGTAATCCTTGAGATGAGGTATGATTAATAATTCTAGGAGTATTTTTCGGACAATTATCCTCATCTTTATTTTTTTCTTCACAATGTTTCAATTTGGGTGGACCTTCGGTCTTCATCGGGTGTAAATGAGTTTATGTTTGTTAACTTTTGTTTTTCTATATTTATGTTGCTAGGTTTTTGTTTTTGTATTAATTTAAGTTCTCTGCTCGTGTTAATGTTTTTTCTCGTAGATTCCGTTTTTTTAACAAAGGATATTTTGTTCTTTTTTAGCGTCAGATTCTTGTAAAGAACTTAACTTAAATTAATACAAAAACAAAAACCTAGCAACATAAACATTAGAAAAGCAAAAGTTAACAAATATTAACTCAAATAACTAAGGCCGATATATTGGTCCCTTAGGGTCGAAAGGGTTAATGTCACTACTATCCTCAGGCCCTGCATTTAAAAAAATTAATTATTTTATATTAAAAATAAGGTATTTAGCTTTTTTTATTTTTTAAAAACGATTTCAGTTGTTGTATTTTTGTACGAGCCGTTAACACTTTAAACCCTAAAGAACCGATATATCGGCTCTGGTGACTTAAGGCTAAATAAGACAAACACCCAACAATATTTCAACATTCCACATTCGCAAGGCACGGGCAACGCCAGACTAAAAAATACACACACCCAACGATATTTCAACCTCCATAATATTACCTTGTAGTCATTCAGAGCCGTTCTATCAAAAAATTTTATTAGGGTCTAAATGTCTGTCTAATTTTGCCTTTCGATAAGAAAAATATTTATTTTATATTAAAAATAAAATATTTAGCTTTTTTTATTTTTTAAAAAACGATTTCAGTTGTTGTATTTTTTTATGAGCCGTTAACACTTTAAACCCTAAAGAACCGATATATCGGCCCTGGCGACTTAAGGCTAAATAAGACAAACATCCAACGATATTTCAACATTCCACATTCGCAATCAATGAAATCTAAAAATGGCAAATTATTAAAAA
>JAUZSX010000050.1:3779025-3789612 GCA_034780655.1 Idiosepius hallami
TTTTGCTCAAAGGCTCCTGACCACACCTTTTCCTAAAACCGGACGGCCGAGCGAAGCCGGGCTAAATTTACTAGTAGAATATAAAAGAGATATAAAAATATTTATCAATTAAAATCATGATCTAAATATTAATTTGTTGACATCCAAAAATAGAAATTTTATTTGTAGAGATGTATTTTAACTTCTGCACATTCATTTGTATTAACTAGGAAGAGAATTTTATAGATTTAGACCATAATAGTATTAGTGCGTGTGTTAGTGTGTATGTGTGAATGAAGTTCGAATAATGAAGTAGTTGTCTTGTACAGAGTTCATAATTATACATCTCTCAGGTCTGATATCAATTACTGCAAGTATGGTAGCCTCACACATTAAACAATGCTTATAAAATGTTTTAGATTTTGGCATGGTGTTGTAAACCAACATCGCATCAAATTTTCCACAAGGTTCTCTAAACTTGACTTTGTATTATATAGGAATATATCATGTATGCCTAGCAGATTCAAATAGTGACTAAGATGACCAGGCATCCTCAACATCAAAAGCCTATCAGAAGCTGATTGAAAGCTCAATAAATTTAGCATTACAATCAGTCAATCAAAGCCTCCTAAATAATCCAAAAAATAGTATTCTAACTAATTTTATGAAGCAAGCATTATAAAAAAAAAAAAGCTCAAAAAAAAATTAATAATTATCCTAATAATTTAGGGCATTAACTTTTTTTAAAAAATGTAAAATAAAAACAGACAATTACAAATTCAAAAAGTTCTTTAATCACCGCTTATTAATTTTTAAAATTTTCACTAAAAGTAATAAATAAGATTTAAACAAATTCATAAACTTGATTATTTTTGTTTTAATTCTATTGTGAATATATCTTTCATAATTCGTTAAAATTGCTTTTTAAAATTTCCTGATTCCATTTGAAAGGTATTTTTTTTATCTAAACATTTTTGTTTTCTTTCCTACCCCACCCCTCAGCCAAAAAAGAAAGAAAAATTGAGGATCCATAGTTACAATAAAACCTATTCAGAAACATCTGTTTTAGTTAAGCTAAAAAAAAAAAAAAATATTTCTACAAAAAGATGTCTATGCATTCAAAAATATATTTATAAATGAATAATCTTAATTACATTCAGATAATTTTAGGATGATTGGGCATTTTCTAATATTGAAACAATTTTTGATAATTTTGTAAGTGAATAATTTGTCAAATGAGAATATCTGAACAATAGATATTTTCAAATGATTTATTATTAACTACACTGCATCAAACTAGTCTTGATGACCTGTCTGCTTCTATTCAAAAATATTATTCTATATCTTGGAATAGAATCAGTACTTCACATGTGGGTGGGTGGGTGGTTGAGCGTGTGTGTCTCCCCACCTTTATTCTTAGGGGAGTGTGGAAAATATGAATAGGATTGTCTACGTCCAATTAGATTAAAATCAATTGTGTTTTGGAATCATGATCTCTGAAAATATGCATCATTTACAGAGAGATAAGTATAAATATTTTACAAATACAAAACAGTTACAGTTCATGCTCAGGGCAACTATTCTACATGCTGAACAAACCCCTCTTTATAAAAAAAGAACATTATGGTTATAAATCTAAATCTTAAACAAAACCTGGAAATTTGAAAAATATAAGAATATAAACTGAAAGTTATGTGGTTTTGTTTTTTTTTTAACCTTGATTGCACAACAAATATATTTAAAGGGTTATAAATACTCAACACAATAATTTCTATACAACATTTGAAATCTCAAATGTAAAATATCACAAAACGATAAATTGCTATCAATAAGAAATAAAGGGCAAAATAAATATGAATAAAAAAGAAAAAATGTCAAAAACAATTATCAATGGTTATGCCACAAACAAGACTAAAAAACAAAGATGAATTAAATGAATGCAGGAATAAAAAACAATTTTTTTAAAATACATTGGAAATACATTAAAAAAAAACATTCTTTTAATTTCAATATGCATCATGCTGGTAATGTACTAAAAAAACTAGGTAGATAACTAACTATGAGCTAGTTTAATAAAGGTCTACAATTTTAGGTAAAAAACATGAAAAATATGGTAAATATGAATTAAGTAAAATAAATGGGCAACGTGCAAAATTGAAAAAATAGGAGGGGAAAAGAATAATAATTGACAATGCATTGTTAAAGACAAAGCTAAAGAAAATTTTGACAGTAAAATTCAAAGGAAAAAATACATTTATTAATCTTGTTAATTAGAAGTCCAAATGCAAAAGACAGATTAAGAAATAAAAAAAAAAAGAATGAATTTCCAATTAATTTGGAAAATAATAAATTAAAACTAATGTTTTTTTGTTTCTTTTACTTCAGAAAAAGTATAAAGATTTTTTTTAGCCAGGACTCATATCAACTTTTGATTTTATTTTTGTTAACACTAATTTTTTTCAAAATATAAAAAATTGGTTTTACTATCTTTTTTTTTTTAGGCTTTCACGTATCACACTTCTACAAATAGCTAATTTCATAGGGATTTTATCAATAGTGTAATTTTAATATAAGCTCAATAGATTCTTTCAATTTTATTCCTCTTAAATATAAATAAAGAAACGGTAATGTATAACTAACAACTATATAATTTACACCTTTGTACCTTGAGATGATATATTTACTTAGTGAGCACCAACCCAAGTTTGGCACAAGGCCATTTTTTGTGCTCTTACCAGGGCTTTTTGCATTCAGTGTTACCCTTCACCTAGATGCGATGCTCTCTTGAGTTAACAAGCCCTATCTGCCTGAGGCAGCTAAAGGTGAATGAAAAGTTTCGACTGGAACATGAACTCGCGTACTACGATTCCAGAGGTATCTTGAGATAAGATATGACTAACTTGACTTATGGCTTTTCTGAGATTCAAGTCACGGCTTAGTCGATTGCTTTGACTAGATTTGAACTATGAGTTGTGGATGGTTGGTGCAGCAATAAAATGAACTGGCTCACAGGCACTAATTCTCAAAAAATCTATCTGAAACCAGGGTTTTATTCAAATCTTTTTTTTTTTTTTAAATTCAGTAATTTACTGAAAATATTTTTGTTTTAATGGGAAATATTTTTTACTTAAAAAATTAATGTATGCTTTACAATTTTTTTTTATCATATTTGAAGAATATAAATTGAAGAAAGATTTTATGTTTTGATTTTCATTCAACACTCTCTGGAGGAGAAAAAAAATTTTAACTAATGTTTTTTTCAAGAAAAATGCTTAATTTTCATTTTTCTTATATTTTTGTGGAATGTTTTGTAAATTAGGAAAATAGCTTAAAAAGTTATTAAAATCTTTTTTTAATTATTTCTTAAAATTCATCTAAAATTTTTTTATGTACGCAGTAAATCAAAAATATTTCTAAATAATTTGAACTGCAATAGATTAATGTTAATATTTTCATTTTTTTTTGTTTTTAATTTAAAAACTGGTTTTAAAAATAAATGTTTATTTAATTGTTTTAACAATCAAATATTTTCAAAACACATTTATACAAATTAACTGTAAGTAAGTAATAATCAATTTTACTTTGAAGCCCTTTTTTCCTCCCCATGCATGTCTGTCCCAGTGTCTGCTCAATAGATTTGGTTATGGTTAAGACCCTACTGAAAACAAAAGATTGTCATGAAATTTCGAATAACTCCATTTAAATTAAATTTTATAAATAAAAATCACTGATTTTATTTAAATTTTATAATTCTGTTATCACTTATTATGTTTCTTTTTTTTTTTTTAATATTTGTTATTTATAAGTACACTTTTCTTGTAGAGCTATTTTTCGGACTGTTGTCCTCATCTTTATTATCGTTTTTTTTTACACAATGTTTCGGCCAATAAACCCTTCGGAAACGTTATGTAAAAAAATGATAATAAAGATGAGAAAAAAAGTCCAAAAAATAATTGTACAATTTCTCAAATCTCATCCAAAGGATTACGAAAAACTATACACTTCTCTTATTTTTGAATACTCAAACATCAAAAATTAAAATAAAATAAAAGTGGGTAGCATTTTCTAGGCTGGAACAGATTCATAACATTTTAATTAATTTAAATTGGGGAAAACTGATTTGACATATGAGTTAGGAGCTCAGTCAAAGAATGAACTAAACTTTTATTTCAAGGGACCAATGTATCATTAACTTGTTAGTTTGACCTTTTTTTTATGTGAAAATTCTTTTGGTTTTTAATAAATTTTATACTGTAAAGTTGAATTATTACATTTTAAATTAATAAAAATTAAATAAATGAATAAAAAACTAAGTAGGCAATTATTTAAAACATTATACAGATTTCTGAGAAGTCATTCTAATTATTTAATTTGCAGACCAAAAAGATTGTCAATATATAAATCAGCATTTAATTCATATGATGATTCAGAAACATTTTAAGGAAAATTATGTCAATAGTCTCACTCTAGGTTTTAGACAATGTGGTTTTTAACTGTTGTTTATTCATGTATTCACTTTTATATACAGGTTTTCATGCATTTTAACTTTTTGTCAAATGTCACTTGATATAACGAATTGACACCTGAAAAAACTAATCAGCCAATCCAGCCAAAATGTTTGCAGAATAACAAAGATCAAAACAAAAGTCAAAAAAAAAACAATAATACTAATACAACTATTTCACAGTTTTCTTTTGTTTTTTTGTTACTTTTATATCTGTTTGGTGGAAGTAAAATTGTTATAGCAATTTTTTGATTAAAGAGAATTAGTCATGATGAGATCCTGCAACTAAAATCTTTGATGAGTAAAACCTCATATGTCGTTAAACTTGGGACTGGTGAGGTAAAAGGTTAGACAAGGTACGAAAGAGGAATAATGTATCATTTATACTCTATTCTTGAAATCCCTCTCATAACTGAAGCAAATGATTAGATATCTTTTAGAGGTAGCAATGCATTGTAATTATTATATTTTGGTTATAAGAAATTAACAAAAAATAATTTCTAAAACAAAATACAAATAAAGTGGAAATTTGAAATAATCTTGCTTGGTTCAATTAACTAAAAGCATAGAAACAAAGCTAAAAGTGGAATAATAGCCATGAAGCAAAGATGCTGCTAAAAATATAAGGAAGTAACTGTACCGAGTGTATTAGTAATCGTACCTATAAAGCATGCTGGAGGAAGAGTCCATGCTTTCGTTTTCATATTCAGTACAGTTTTCATAGAAATCCGTCAAAGGTAGATGTACAAAGCTGGAAAAAATGTAGGCAGAGATTCATGCAAAATCTCATCATGAGAGCAAAACAGACGATGGTAAAGAAAAAAAGAGAATGATATTTGAGAAAAAAAAATTAATAAAAAATCCAATTGGAATAAACAGGGAAAAAGAACAAGTAAGCCAATTTCTTAAGAGGGCACTTCACATCACTGTAAAAGGGAATTAGATAAAGAAAAGTAATTAATAAGTTGGCCATAAAGATAAGATATATAAAAAGCATAAAACTCAAACATTATCTTAAAATGGTAAAAGAACTAATTACTATTCTCCAAAATAGATTATTTTTGTTTCTCAGGTGGATGTTGAAAAAATTAGGTCAAGAGAAGAAAATCATTATTATTATTATCATTAATAGGGTTGGAATAAAAGAAAAAGAAAACATCATTCAGCATTGACATGAATATTTTTTAATAAAAAAAGGTAAGTTCTTATTGAAGAACCTTACTTCCCAAAATGTTAGATTAAAAAATTAAATTCAAAAAAATATTCAATGGTTGGTTAATTGTTGAATTTTTGTTATTTTGTTTAATGGCATACTAACCCCTTTAATTTAAAATAATACAAAATACATATATCTCAAAAGATTTTCTAATAAACTGAAAAACAGCTGTTAAAAAGATTAACTTTACATTTTATTGTTTAGAGTTTAATGACAAGAACTAAATGATTAATAAAATATTTCTTCAGTATTTTCAAAAACAAAAAAAAAAGATACAAAAATATCAATACAACTGGTAAGAGTGTATTTCAAAGATCTATCTATTAGTTAATTAATGTCAAAAAACCAAATATTCAACATACAACTGAATTATTTTAAAGTATTTTTTTTTAATATTTGAAATTTTAAAAAAATTATGTCAGCCTTTTAATCTTATCGCTTATCTGAGCAGTTCAGGATTTGTCCCAAATTTGAGCACAAAATTGTGCAAATGATTAAGAGAAAAAAAGGGTATTTAACACACACACACACACATATAATTAAAATGTTAAAAACTGAAGAAAGAAAAATATAATGTTAAAATAGGGTTGTCAATCAGTAGTGAAATCAGAGAAAGTTAAATTTACAAAAACAAAAAAATTCAGGTCGCATGCTTCATGTCAAATTAGTGACACACTGTATTGTTTCTTTATTCAAGGAGGGAAATTGATTTTTCTTTATAACTTTTTACTAAAGTTTGGAAGGAAAATTTTTTTAAATCAATCAACTTTAAATCAGATTTTTTGTTATGTATTCAAATTTCCAAGCATTTTTTGCTTTAAATACAATTTATTGTTTCTAATCTGAATTATATTTTACATTTATTAACCATTATTCAAATGTAAAATCTATGTCAAAAAGATTCAACCATTTCAGTTTCTTAAAGTTCTTAAATGAAATTCATAAATAATACATTTCAAAGATTAATATTACATTATTAGTTTTCCTAAATCATTTAGTCTTTGCTAACAACAGGATAATTTCAAAACATTTGAAAACTAAAATCTTTAGCTAAAAAAATATGAAGAGTGGTCACAGAAGGAGAGGAACCTAAATTCAATATTTTTTGATAAATAATTCTTAAAAAGATCTATACAATAAAAAATTCCTTTTAAAAGATAGAGAAATGTATTCAAACTTTATAAGTAAAAATCATTGTCACATATTCATGATTCTATCAAAATAATTCTTCCAAATGAATAAATTTGTTGACACGAGACCTATACAGAAGAAATCAATACTTCAATATTTGGTAGTACAATGTTGATATCCAAGTGGAATCATTAACGAGGCTAGGCAAGTTACAGATTGATTTTGTAACCAGATATTTTGAATAGAATTCACATCTCAAAACCACACACATAAAAAAGAGGCAAAAATACTTAATACAAATATTGAAAGCTAAATTTCTTGGAGAGTATTAAAGTGTATCAAAATTAAATTCTAAAAAAATAAATCAAATCAAAGTTGCACTATGTGAAATTCATGAAATGTATGCACTTAAAACTCACCATTTTTACCAATAATAAATTTACAGTGATCAATAAATATAGTCCTTTCTTTCCTTTACAATAAATGAGTTAACACTGTCTCGGGGCAATCTATAGCTCTAAAAGTTAAATTTTTAGGAAGTCAAGTAACTAACAGTTTGGTGGTGAAGGTTGGACTGATAGTTTAGGTTCCCAGCTAAAGGAAGACTTATTTGCAGAACAGCACTAACAAGCGGTAAATGGTGAAAGAACCTTGCATACAGTTGCACAATTGCTTTATATGCTTATGATAGTCATATTTGAGCACTCTGAAATTGTATTTATGTCTGCTATCATTGATATAGCATTAAGCATAGCTCCTTTACTTTACCAGGGATTAGTTGAGCACTGTCTAGTGACAATTCATAGCAATAAACTCCAATTTCTTATTAAGTCAATTAATAGCCTGGCAAATGGAGCTCACACTTATGACATTTCAGTTTGGTTTCAATCTTAGCTAAAGTAAGACATGATATTTGCAGAACTGTGCAAAATATCTTTCTCTCTATGTATATATTATATTTACTAGGTCCAGTACAAACCCACATTAGGCACAAGGATATTTTTCATTTGCACATTATATTCCAGGGCTTTTGTAATCAGCGTTGCCTTTCACCTAGATGAGTCACTCTTCCAAGTTAATGAGCCCCATCTGCCCAAGTCAACGTAAAGGTAATGGTTTTGACTGGAACTTGAACATGTGTAATACGATTCCAAGCTTTTACCAATGCTTTTTTACCAATTTGCTCATATATATATATATATATATACATACACACACACACTCTCACACATGTGTATATATATAATGTGTATCTGTGAGTGTGTGTACACACTAAGTAGGTCATTATTTATTTATTAAATTAGTCATGTAAACATTCAATCACTAGTAAATCAATAGTTGTTCTATTTGCTTGAGCATGAAGATATCTATTAATCAGAGCTGGGACTACCGATTTAAGAATAAAATTTCATTTATATACAAAGGATTTAAAAAAAAAAAAAATGGCTTCCTATAACGTAATAAATTGAGAGACAGAATGTAGAATTCAACTTTTCAGATTTTCAAAAATTTCCTATAAAAATAAAACTTATAGAAAATAAATATGAACTCATGATAAAAATAGAATTATTGATTCTACACAACATTTAGAAATGTTTGTGGTTATTTAGAAAAAAAAATGTGATTAGAAAAAAAATAGCAAGAAAAACAAATTTCTGCTATTTATAAAAGGACCCATCAAAAGTAAGCAAGATTCATGAATGCTGTTAAAAAACAAACAAAAAAGAAAAAGGTGAATGAGCTTGAAATAAAGCAACCAGCAGACAAATGACACAATACCTGAGGCAGTTATCTACGGGGGCTCGTTTCAGTTTGGTTGTTTCTTTGCTGATTCTTGTAGAAGGAAAATAATTATATCAGAAAATAAATAAGAAAAAAAAGAATAGAAATTCTTTTTATTCCTCTTTTGGCTGTGCTTATATCTTTCTTTATAAAGTAGAAGCCATGAACAGGTGATACAGTAATATATTAGTAAGTAACCAAGTCCTTTAATATATAAAATGATTATAAAAGATTCATCTTAAAAAATAGGGGTAGGATAATTTAAAACAAAACAAAAAAAAATATCAGAACTATTTTTTTTTTTTGAGGGAGAGGGTAATTTTTTTTCTGTTTTTATGAATACAGTGTGTTTTGTTAATTGAATTTTATTTTTTCAAAGGAAATTCTAAATTGTTTAGAAGAAGTTCATTTTGTGTTTATTTAAAGATTAAAGAATTCATTTTTAAGATTTCAAAGGCGGAAACCAATATTCCTACATTGGGTAACAAAACTGGTTTTAGATTAATTTTGACTTCAAACACATGGAGGCCTTTAGAATAGTAAACCAGTAGAAAAACAAACTGAAAGAAAATTAATTTTATGCAGTATATAAAAACTGAAACAAAATGAATATCATATGAGATGATTATAAATGTTAATACTTTGCAATAGTTTTTTTTCATAATAGAATAAAAATAAAAGTCTATTTGTAAATAAAAAACACATATTTTTATAGGCACTGATATGTATGAAGACAGCTAATCTTAAAATAATAATTAAACTACATAAGAAACACAATAGTTATATTTATTTATTTAGAGTTATTTTAAACCAATCAAGTGTGTCATGAAAAAAAATAATGTTTTCAATCCTACAACAAGAATGTCAATTATTTCAAAAAGCTTTAAAATTAATTAAAAATGTTTCATCATAGTTTCTAAAATCTATCAAAAGTGAATTTTCTAGAAGAGTGACTCAAAAGCTGAAGAATGGATTAAAAAGAGAAAACTCATAAACCACATACTTATTTTCTGTCTTGTTTTTGATGATTGCTTCTTCTTTTTCTTTCTTGAGGTTTTCTTGTTTCTTTTCTTCGTTCTGTTTCAATTTGGCAGCCTCCTCACGTTTTTTAGCTTCTTCTATTTCACGTTCTTGCTCCAATCGTCTCTGACGCTCAGCCTCTTCTTCCATTTCCTCTTGCTCCCTCAGTCGTGCGGCTGCCTCTTGTTCTCGTTGCCGCTCAATCTGAGCTCGCTGTTCTTGCAGTTTAATAGCAGCCCTTCTTGTCTCCTCCCGCTCTCTTTCTTCGCGTTCTTCTTCTTCTTGTTTCATTCGAAGCTGTTCAGCATGCTTTTTCCGTCGTTCATAATCAGATTTTTGTCTTTGTAACTCCTATTTTTGATTACAAGAACAGTAGAAAAAAGAAAGAAAAAAGAGGGAAAAATCAATGGGAATTAAAATCCAATTTTATCCTTTTGCTAAATTAAGTAAAAAGAAAAAAAACAAATTGAAAAAGAAATAAATGAAATAATTTTAATGGTTTATTTTGTTTTTTCTTTAACACCAAAAGAAAAGCATCTTTTTTTTCTTTATTAATTTTTTTTTTAAATACAAGGCAATGAAATGTGTTTCTAGAACATCAGGTTGAAGCACCAAACTGAATAGATTCAACCATTAAAAGAAGCTGTATAAAAACACTAAACAGTGAAATTGGAGTTTATTTGTTTGGAGCTTTTTATCAGTGAGAGTCCCTATAAATTCAGTGTTATTTTTTTGTAAGAGAGAAAATGAAAGCAAAAGAAAAATCCATGGTTCTAGAAAAAATCTTGGAGAGCAAGTGATTCTTTTTATAATTTAAAGTAGAAAATAAAACATGCATCCAAGTGTCACTGAAATTCATTAATACAGACATCCAAATCTAAAAGTGGTGGAGAACTAAATAGATAAAATATATGCACACATACATACACACACAAACTGACAAGTGAACAAACAC
>JAUZSX010000050.1:3789712-3814343 GCA_034780655.1 Idiosepius hallami
ATATGATTCAATATTTTTTTATTTTGTATACATGTAAAAATAGCACTGCACTTTAATTACACTACTTGTATGTTTTTGGGTTCATTTTTGTTAGATATAGACTGTGATTTATATTATTTTTATAAGGTAGATAATATAATTCATGAAACTAAATTTAGGGAAAATTAAAGGATAATACTTAAATGAAATTTACAATTTTGTTCTAGAAGTTACATCAGCTATTTTGTTAGAATTGAGAATAACAAATTAAAAAAAATATCTGGGTTTTCAATTTGATAATTGACATTAATTTTCATTACCTAAAAGCTAAAAAAAAGCAAATCTTGTTCATAAAATTAAATTCAATTAAAGTTTTATTATTCTCTTTGCTCAATTTAAGCAGAATTATTTGCTTGTTGAAATATTAATGACTATTCATTGGTTGACATAAATGAAATGACACAATGTAGAATCAATCATGTAATTTAGCAAAACCAAAAATAATTGACATTTATAGGTTTAAAAATTGAGATATGCATGTGTGTGTGTTTCTTAGCTTGTGTACGTCTCTTTTTTTCCACTCTAAATCTATGATTATCACTTTCTCAAACATAAACTTTTAAAAATTTTATAAAGGAAAATAAAACCACCATTGATAGCAATAATTCTTGTTACAATGAATAATAAGCCAAATTAGAATTGGTCGGATTTAGAAACAAAGCTATCTCAAATTTTAGCATCAAATTTATGAATTAAGATAAATCAATATAACCAAATTTCATTTTGAGAAAGTTTGATTCTATATAAAAAATTTTTTTCCAAAAAAAAAAAAAAAAAAAATAAGCCTACCCATTTTAGAGGTTATTAAAATTATTTTTTCCTCACTGAAAAAGGGCCTATATCAATTTTAAGATCAAGCAGATAACACTAAATTTGTTTTTTTATCTCCTTTAACTAAAAATATTACGGAAAAAAATTCATATTTCATTTTGATATGTTTAGACTTTTTTTTTTTAGGAATTTTGAATAAAATTAAAATCTATAACAAATGACCTATATTTCAATATTTTTAACGGGTAACCACAATCATTTGAGTGTATGTTTAAATAAAATCTAGTTCTTAAAAAATCCATTCTATCAAAAAAAAAAAAATACCTTATTAATACAAAACATGCAGTTAAAAATTGAAATTTCTTTTGATAAACTAGAAAAAAATTAAGATGCATGACCCTTAATTTTTTTCATAAAAAAAATACAAACAAACAAATTAATCTAAAAATAACAAAAATCACAAAAAAATAGAAAGAAGTGACAAGGGTTTGGAGACAAAGTATATACTCCTGACTCACTTTTTTTTTTATCTGGCAACACAATATTTAATTAATTCACTTAATTCTATGCTATTTTAGTAAATAAATCATAACCCAGTTAAAATGTTTCAACTTCAGAAGTTTATGTATAAAAAACAAAATCATATTTAAGCTTAAAAATAATCTAAAAAAATTTTTTTCAGAAAATAATATTAAAGCATTTTCATTTGCTAAGCGGAGGTATAAAAAAAATATTCTCAAACAACTATAAACCACTTGCCGTTAGCAAAGGCAAGGTAATCAAGATTTTTTTTTGGGGGGGGCACGTCACAGAGCTTCCTAGAAAAAAGTGTTGATGACAAATAGCTACAATTCAATTCAGTGATTTTCTTACCCAATTCAAACTTGATTCACATTAATAAATATAAAACACTTAAAACACAATCAAACATTTCTTTAATAAATTTATATGCTGAGGTCTGTCTGAAAATAGTATCGGTCATAATAAACAAGATTTTTTTTTTTCCTTCTCTTGTCACTTCAGTTTTGAAAAAGAAATCAAAAAATATTTCAGTTTGTAAAACAATACAAATGATTAGTTAGGAACTATTAAAGAAATTCTGTAAAAATAAAATACCAAAGATTAGTGTTGACCAAATGAAGAATTGTACACAAAGATTTCTTAGTGGAGTGAACTTCTTTTTTTTTTAATTGTTCTAAAGTGTGGTTACTAAAAGACACACTCAATTATCAACCCATTTTAAATTAGGCTAGAACAATTTGGAAATGAAAAGCTATAAAAACAAAAAAAACATCATGCATTGCAAATATATTAAAGTCATTAATAATAACTCTGCTTTGACAACTGTTTTCATTAATAATTATCTGCTGCAAAATACAACCTGCAATAAAATTGTTTTTTCAAATGAAAAAGCTTCAAAAACAAACAAAAAAATTCTTCTTTATTTATGCAATATAGAATTATTCTAATATTAATTATAGAAATTAAGAGCAAGTAAAGCTTAAAATTGTGTTAGCTGAGGTGTAATTGAAAATAGTTCTAATTGCCATTGTATAAAATCAAAGGCTATTTCAAATTCAGTCATTTTAGAAAGATTGTTAATGCACTCAAAAATGTAGGTCATAGGTTCTTTTTAGTCAGATCACGTTTTTAAAACTCTTTCCAACAGGTCTAAATGCAATCTGTGCTATTTCAAGTTTGGGTAAATAAATACTTTAAAAACAATTTCAAAGTTTTTATACAAATAAGAAAAATAATTAAAATAGAAAAACTAAAAACAGCAAAGTTTTGCATTGAAAACTAAATGATAAATGTTCATGATTTTTCCTTAAAAGATGTGTGTGCAGGCATAAAAGTATGTATGTGCATATATACATGTATGTGTGTATGCATATATCAATTCACATGCATGGCTACAAATGAAAAATAGATTAAAACCTACAAACAGTTTAGTTGAGAGAATGAAAGCTCTGTCATAATTATTTCAATTTGTTATTTTTCAGAAAACTTGCAAGCAAAGCAGCAGTTAGAATAAACTAAATGAAATGTTACATTTTAACTGACAAAAATTGATTAGTATTTGCAAATTTGGTGCAAAATTTGAAAAAAAAAATAATAATAAATCCATAATATATTTAACTAATATGAAGAGGGAATTTATTAATATTACATAGGTAAGTATATTTTAGGTAAGTTAGATTAATAATCCTATTTCATTACTAAATTTAACATCAAAAGGCAGAACAGAAAACTCAAACACCCCACCTTGAATAAAAAAAAATCTGTATAATGATAAAATAAATTTGGAAAAAAGAGGATCTTCTATGACACTTTATGAGAGTAAGATTGTTATATTAAAATTTATAAGCATTTATTTTGTGACAATCATTGTTTTAATTAATGTTTAAATTATGAATGTTAACAAGAGTTGTGGCATAACTAATTAACTACTTTCAAGGATTACAACTTAAACTTATTAATAATATTCATAATTCAAAACCGTGTCCATTTAGCTATAATGAATTATATCATTTTTTAAAATAAATTTGAAAATTGTATGATACTGATATATTTCAATTTTCATTTAGTAAATAGATTGGCTTTCTTTTTTAAAAGATAAAAATTAAATGACAAACAGAAAAACAAGTTAGTGGCTGAGATTAGAGATGATTATAAATCATTATGAAATATGAAACAAGCACTGAAAGAAAATCATTGGAATAAAGCAATTTTTGTCAGCAACTCTCTAAAATATAACCAAATGGTAAACCAAAGGATTATTTTTTATTCTTCTTTTTTGGTCGCTATGTTACATTGGTTAGTAAAAAACATTTTTGTTCCTTAAAAAAATTTAGTATACTTGATGGTTGCAGGTGATGAGTGTAAAAAATGGTATAAGTTTCGGGGTTGAAAACCATAACACTGAAATAGTAGTAATAGTACAAAAACTAGAACCCATAAAAACTACCGAAGATGGTAGTGTAGCTTCTATTTGGATGTCAACCAGAAACAAACACTATCGCCAAGACACCAACAACATAACGACACCAACACAATCTAATGGCAATCCTGGCAGTTAATACCAAATGGTTCTGGTG
This sequence comes from Idiosepius hallami, assembly GCA_034780655.1. Taxonomy (NCBI): domain Eukaryota; kingdom Metazoa; phylum Mollusca; class Cephalopoda; family Idiosepiidae; genus Idiosepius; species Idiosepius hallami. The sequence goes on from JAUZSX010000050.1 coordinate 3,793,621, forward strand.
TCATCTTTTTTATAGCACTTTGGCAAACTGATTATTTTCTGGGAAGTTATACCTGATGAAAGCATTCACATAAGATTCTTGGATGATCCTGTGTGCATGGCCAATATGTGTTTGCTTGAAGTGGTTTCAACTTTCTAAAATAACAAGCAACACTTAAACCAGATTTTTCCATATTAGTCTCTTAATTCTATTCTCCAATAGAAAAACCAAAAACTTTCTCTTTTGTAATCCAACTTGTTATAAGCAAAATATTAAAATATCTGCAAACTTCAAAGGGTCATTTATGGTATTCAGTCTTTACAGAGGCCTTCAACATCATAAATAGACCAACTTTTTTCTTTTTTTTTTTTGGAGGTGGAGGTGCAATTCATAGAAGACTTGATCAAAAAAGGAAAGTACAGAACATAAAACTTCTAAAAAATCATTTAATAATAAAGGGTAAATCAATGTTACTATGACAATTACTATGTCAAAGGAAAAATTAGTATCAACAGAGACTTCCTGATAAACATTTGTGTAGAAAGCAATGAAGATGAAAACAATAATCCACAAACTTAATATTGGTTGATGTTTTATTGTTGCTTTTTTAAACAAATTGTGAGAAAAAATATTAGTAGTATGATTTATTCTATACACAATTTTAAATTTAAGTAATTATTAATAACTGATATATATGAAAGGGGATAGACTATTAAGGTTAAATACCTACACAGAGAAAAAAAAATGATTCATATTGATATTATTCAAATTGATAACGGCAATCGCTATTTATAATACACAAATATTTAAAAGTAACTAAACAAATATAAAAACTGTAATCCTGTGGAAAAAAAGAAATAATAAAATAAAATAGTAAAATAAGGAATTAACAATAACTTAAGATTCAAAAATATTCTCAAGAAAAAAAAGTTGAGGTTAGATTATAAACTAAATGATTGTTCATTAATGCCTTTTGGTTTTCCTTCAACATCTTATGTAAAAAAAAAAAAAAAAAAGAAAAATGTTCTAAATCTAAAAAGTAAATCACATTAAAGTGGAATATACAGTATTGGTACTTAGAGTTAAATTTGCATAATTCCGAATATTTTAAAATCAATCTCCAATTTTTGTTTACGATATTTACTTGCAAATGCTTGAGTAAAATGTTTTTTGTTTTTTTTTTGTTGAAACTAACAAGCTGTTTACTTAATATATTTTTTTTTTTTTAAAAAGAAAGATTTAAATTTTGCGGGGGGCATTTCTTACCCAAATTTTTCATAGTGGGTTTTTAGAAAAGTGTTATCTTGTAACTGTAGAAATTCGATGAAAACATTTCATTAGAAAAATATAGCTACTAGATTAATAAACACTATAGGTTTTAAACTATAACAAATAGTTTAGGGGAAAAATGGTAACAACTAACAAATGCAGTTTTAATTAAGAATTATTAATGATTTCAATCAGTTTCTTGTAAAAAGAAGCAATAATTAAGAATGTTATCCCATTTTAGAAATGTTTTGATTAACTTGTTTGTAGTTGTTATTTTGGTTTACTTCATTGAATTCATGCAAATCCATTGGCAACAAGTTTCCAACTAGTCTCATTCATACTGCTTTTTCCAAATGCTAAACTGAAACTGAAAATAAGATAACTTGTTTAATCTTCTTCGAAATGTGTGAAAATAAGGTGCTAAAGAGGCACCAGAAACACATGCAGACCATGCGTTAAGAATCTGAGCTTTTACCTCTGGTAATGACCAACTGCTCTTGTCACTGCCATCAATATAGCCTGAATCACTGCTGACTGTGTGACGTTTCCAGCGCATTTCTGGAGATAAATTTCTAAACTCTTCACCTGACCTAGAAAATTAAAAACCATTATTTTTAATTATGACTAAGAACATATAAATATGTATTCATATGAATTTATTGTAAATTGGTTATTTTTATTGATATGAAAATGTTAAAATAGCAAACAATTCTATAAAATTTTTGTTATCAAAGTATAATTTTGATTTGTTTTATTAGAAATTTAAAAACTTTTAATAGAAAATACTATTTATATTTATCAAAGTTTATAATTTCCAATTAATATTCTAAAAAAAAAACAATATGGGCAATTTAGAAAGAGAAAAAAAAAACAAACGTGTTGAGATTTATTACTTAAAATCAAATGTTCAATATGAATCATTGTGATAGCTATTAGTAATGTATAAAAAACATTCAAATTATACTCTCTATTAAGACATTTAAAAATCTATTTTTTCAAATTTTATTTTATAAATGGATTAGATCCACTATAAATAGAAAAAAGAGAAATTATAACCATGGTGAACATGAATATAGATAGAATGCTTAAATCATAGAACTTACACAGCAGCAACAGGCTGAGGGAAAGACTTTCGACTGTTCCATTTCATTTCTGATTCACATAATAAAGCATTATTCCTATCAGCTTCTCTTTGAAGATATTTCATAATGTGTGCTTTGCCCTTTGTACAAACCTGTTCAGAATGGAGGGAAATAGCTTCATTCAAAGAGAACATGGACATTCATTACAATATCAAAATTTTTAAGAAAATCAACCAAATTCAGAAACATTTATTAACTTCAGCAATACGAGAAATGAAAACTTGTTGAAATGATACATACATGAGCAGGAGGTGTTACTAATGGATTGTGGTCTAAAATCATTTCTTCTAACGTCTTCATAGATCGAAAAACAATTGGTATTGAAGATATTTTGTTGGCAGAAAAATCTATCCTTCGAAGATTCAATTTTGAAATTTCTGGAATAAAATAATTCAGATATTGATATTCAAAAATAAATTTTCATGCTTTTCCTAAGTAGAAAAAAATATTTTATGAATTAAAAATTAAAGAACAATCATTTAAAACTTTGAAAATCTTAGAACTAAAAAGATCTACATGAAGTTGATAATGGAAACACCGAAGCACAAAAATAAGAATAGCAAAATACAAATTGATATAAGACAAAGCGAATCTGGATTAAAGAGAATGAAATGGTAATAATTGTATCTATGAGAGTAACAATCACTAAATATGCAAGGGCCATATTAATACATCTACATGCTAGAAACATCTTTTACTTTCAGTATGTACCATATGAATATTTAGATTTAAAAGGAAATGGACTTCTATAATTAAAATATTTCATAATCTTAATGAATTAATATTCTAAAGAATATATTAAAAACTTGTGATATGTATGTGCCATTTTGTGTTAGATTGATTGTATAATTTACTTCAGTAAAATGCTTGCACATTAGATTTTATCTTTATAATTATTTGGAACATCAGGTAATACTTTACCTGCTTTTGTTAGCCCAATACAATAGATAAATGTTCATTAATCCAATAAAAATGTTCATTAATGATATTCAATAGAAATTAACAATTATCAATAATATATATAGTGTATAGATGTTATATGATACATTTTTTAAAAGACAAAAGCAAAATACTAACTAAAACAAGTAGACTTTGATTACATGAAATGTTTATTTATTAACGTGATAATAATCAGTAAAAGTAAAAAAATATGAAAAATGAGAAGCAAAATATATTATCTAGTTTATAAGTTAATTTAGTTGTTTAGAATCTTGTTGCTAAATCAATAATTTCGAAAAAATAAATGTATATTATGATTTTTTAATCTTAACTAGTATTAAATTAATCTGTTCTTAAATCATTCCTGATAAGCAATGATTTATCTGAGTGAACACGTGAAAGTATGATTGTTACCATTTAAGAAATGATATTAATATAGAGACTAAAAATTACTATTGCAACTCTGTGTTTACATATATATTCATTAATAATTTAAGTTTTTTTTTGTTTTTGCTTTTTAATACAAAAAATGTCATCTAATAGACTGTTAAAACTTTTCGAGCAGGTCATGTGGTCGCTAGAAAGAATATCACTATTAATGGCCTATTAAAGTGGTAGGCATTATTCTTGAAAAAATTCAGTATAAAATCATAAGTTTTTCCGTAACTTCCTACAAGTGAAATTTGGATGCATTAATTCGTTATTTTGATCTTCATCCACAACTTAGATACTGGAATTTTGACTGGCTTTGTCCTCCATATCTGAACAATTATAATTTAGCTTTTTATTTATGGTGCCAATATTCATTGCAATCAATGATGATTTTATCAATGTTTGTATTGTTATTAAATTATCACAAATTTGCAACATATTTACACAAGGGGAAATAGTATGACATTCATGAGAGTACTGACATTTGTTTGTCAATTTTTTTTTTTCTTTATTGTAGATGTAAAAATAAAAAAATCATGTGATATATATAAACCTTTGGGTCTACAGCCTATACCTCAAAATATACTTTTATATTACTTGAAATAAATTTACTTCTTTGAGAGATTAGGACAATTAAACCTAAAATTGGTTTGTTTTTGTTAGTGTATAATGTTTTATAATTTATCATTATGAAATTAGTATTATTCGTGGTTAAGTATCATCCATGATTACAATAAAATAAAATGATTTAGAGAATCATTGAATAGATAATAATGTTTAATATATTCATTTTTAGGATATGGCATTTCAATATTTTCAACTATTTAAAAATCTTTCAATTATTTTCTAATATGTAACTTGTGACAAAATAAAAATATTTATAATTTTTATATAACAAAAAAAAAATAATACAAAATGCTGTCTAGATATAGAAAAAAATTGAAATAATAAAGTAATTTTCATGTATGTTTTTTATTAATTTTTTTAGCCTCATTTCATAAAACCTAAAATTGATTGTATAATGTTTAGAATTATAATAGATAGTAAAAGAATAAAGAAAAACTTGCTTCTTAAAAAAAAAACCTTAATAAAAGATAAAAAGAAAAATTTATCAGATAAAAAGTCAAGTCAAAAACGAATTACAAACTAAGATAAATTAATGTTCCAGATCAATAAGCAATAGTTCAAATATTCCTTGGTGGATAGATCAAACTAAAGCATTCAATTATACCGTCAAATAGTTCAATAATTACAGGCATTAGTTTAAATGTTTTACTCTTAATACCAACAACATCAAAGTCTTAATTGGCTCATCAAAGCTTTCACTGTCAAATGACAACTTTACTTAGGAATCCTAGTAATCAATTTAAACAAGTCATTAAAAAACTATTAATCAATAAAAAAAGAAGGACCTGTTTATAAAGTACATGAACTGATTAAAAAAACAGTCAAACGTATCTTGTCATCATTACTTGAAAAATAAAACAAAGATGAAACTATTTAGCACACATAAAATACAAATATCAAAATTTATTAATTCCAGATAAACATTGAAATATTTACATCATAAAATAGAATATCAACAAAAACACATATATAAGAGAGATAAGAATAGCTTTGAATACAGCACATATATTTTTAGGATATTATTTTATGAAACATCTGGCAGTTTAAGGTGGAGTTTATAGTGAATTTATTGGCCTCTTTTCAATAAACCTATAAAATCTTCTCAAAGTAGAGTAACATTAAACCAAAGGAAATTGGATAACAGTGTTTATTATTATTATTATTATTAGACCTTTTATCTTTTCCTTTAAAGAACTTGTACATTCTATTATCTTAACAATAAATGCATGAATTTACTGATGTGAGATAATAGGTAGAATCATCATTCCGAATTATTACTTTATTTATAACAGGATTTTTGTCACATGTTTATATGTAAACAAATCATGTAAAATTTTGATATTTAAAGTTTTTAAAATGTATTATATTCCATGTTTCTTATCCTTCATAAAAAAAACAAAAATGAGTAAATTTCAACAATCTTTTGAATTTATATACATTTTGTTTTCTTCCAATCTCAATTTCTTTTTTAATGGTAAGAATTGCAAACCTCATGTAAAAATATGCCATGAAATATGATCAATAGAAAAAAAGAATAACAAGCCTAAAAATGAAATCATGGTTAATATTATCAAGTTATACCAGATTTATTTTAACTAAGTTGTATTTATTTTTAATCATAATAGAGAGTAAATTTTTTTCCCTTTTTTTTATTCAAATATACATCAAATTAAATACTTATTTAAAGCAATAATATAAACTTTTTTTTTTTTTGGTGTGGGGGGGCAATTTTTGTTTAAATTATCGTTAATTAATCACTAAAAAACATAAAACTTCAATTATATTTAAGATCAAGATATGACATACCTGGAGGTATTTCAATTAATAAATTTTTTCTAACATTTAATCTCCGAAGGGAAGGCAACTTGCCAATTTCTGTTGGTAAACGAGTGATTTCATTACAGCTAACATCCTAAAAGATAAAGAAAATCAAATATGAAATTTAAAACAAAATAACATAAGAACAAGTAAAATAAGGAGAAAAAAACACGAGACATCAAAAATTATTGAAGATGTTTTCTATATGAGAAGTCTTTTCAAGCTAAGATATAAATCTTAGTGTTTAACATATTGAGCTATAATTATAGCTAGCTGATAGGAATCTATTTATACAGTTAAAACTTCTAATTGGAAAAAGAAAATGGAAAGCGTCTATTCTTGAGGACATAGATGAATACAAAATTACACCAGTAATTCAAATAGATTTTCAAATAACTTGCCAACAGCTAAGAAACAAGAAAAAATCATTATTCTATTTATAACTTCAGAATAGAAATGAAAATCAGTTTTATTTATAATTGATTCACAATTTGGAATAAAGAAATATCAATTATTTGGGGGTTTTTTTTCAATGTCAAAACAATATAAATGGTGTATAAAAGTACTAAATATTAGAAGAGACCAGTTTGAAAAAATAAATGATACTAATTAATTATTTTATTAGTGGCTTTCAAAACAAAATCTTACATTGTATGAGCAAATAATTATCATGGGGTTTTATTTGATTATTGAAATAAACATTTGAGGAATCTTATTCTTATAGTTTACATTTTTCATTACAATCTTTTTCTACAAAAGTTTTTTTTTTCCTTTTGAATAGCTTACCAATAGTCATAATGTTATTATTTCTATCTCAATCTTTTCATTAGTAATTAAAAATCTTTAGGTAGAATCAAAATTTATTAAATTTCATGTAACTACTATTCAATGACAGTTATAATTTCCAAATTTTCTAATGAATCTAAAAAAAAAATGACCAGATAAAGAAAAAAAAAATAATGAAGAAAACTTTCAGAATTGTTTCAATTTTGAAATTTTAGTATAAACACTCATCCACTCCAAAAATTGAAACTTTTATTTAAATTCAAATACCTTTACTTTCAGCATTTTCAATGTCATTTTTTTATCTAAAAATATATTCATTTTTGTTGTATTTTTAATATAAATCTAACATATAAATTTTCATCACTATCTTTTTTTTCCACCAATGAATCATTAACTCAATGTTGTTTATAAAAAAAGATATTTAGTTCAGGTGTCAATTTTCAATTTCTATTAATTCGCAATATCTTGCTTACAGAAATAAAAACAATTATTGAATTTAAAAATATTAGATTGGTAAAAGCACAACTTTATTCAAATTTTAGAAATGCTCGTTTTATTAATGTTATTTAGCAATTTATATATTCTAATTCTTTTCACATTTGCTTTGTTAGATTTAAGTTCAGAAACTAAGTATAAAAAATGAAGTTATGAATAGGAAGCAAATGCATTTAGCATTTTTTATTGTATTTAAAATCGAATATTAAAACAGCCTAGACAACTTGTAGTCTTAACAGAATATTTAGCCAGAGGGTATTTGTTTCCAGCTTACTAAAGCAAATCAAAGGCAAGAGGTAAAAAAAAAAAGTTAATGGATTACCATTTAAGATTTTGCTAAAAAGTTAAGAATACATTATTTGACAGTTTTATAGAACTTTCAACAAGCATGATAAATGGGTGATATACAACTAAATTTAACAGATCTTAAAGAAATTAAAAGTTTCAGAGGTTTTTTATCTTTCTTTTAGAAACAAAACCAATTTATTTAAAAAAAAAATGAAGAAAATGATTGTTATATTAATTAACTCAGAGGTTTGATCAAGGTGGACTATTGAAACTTTTCTGCTTAACAAATTTGGCAATCAAATTCTATTTGATTCCGCCCCCCAACCATGTCCATCAAACCTTTCATTTAAGCATCCATTTTTGTGGGAACCAATTTTCCAAAATTAACAGTCAAAAATATCTTTTAAAAGTTTAGTCATTTCAAGATAACAGAATTTTTTTTCTAAGCAACTCAGAACCAGATTTATTTCTTTATCTGATTTCTATTTGGTATTTTTATTTTATCGATAAATTCATTAATTACAGAGAATAGTATTAATTAGAAATAACTAAAATATACCACAATTATAAATACATTCTTTTTTGTTTTTGTTTTCCTAATAAATTAAGTATAAATGACTCTGGGCTGCTTAACACTCTAATGTTTTCCAAGTCCAATAAAACAAATAAGAAATCTCCAAAAAAAGATCTTTTTATTTTTTCTCTAGCCTCCAAGAATAGGTTTTGTGCTTTTCAATATAAAAAAAAATGCAACACTTAAACTAGTGGTTTTTAAAGTAGGCAGTAGATATGAACTCCCAGGTGTTCGCTGGCGAGTAAGTATTCGGATCAGGGGGCGTGAATATTGAGATGGGAGACCTTAGAGCAGTAACAGTAAAATGTTCAAGCGGTGTTGGTAGAAAAGCTGGAAAAATGGGACGATTTCATCAAGCGTTCCCTAGTTGCTACAAATAGACATTTGTGCCTTTATACTTCCACCATATATTCTGCTAGATGTACCGTCGTTATGGCGTTCGTTGGAATAGAGGGGGGCACGGGTATTTTAGTCTGGCAGCGAAGGGGGAAGTGGCCAAAAAAGTTTGAAAACCACTGATTTAAATCTACGAAGTTTAGTCTCTTGAAGAGAGTAAATAGAAAGGATTATGAAAATAAACCATATGCTTTCTTTATTACATATATTTGGCATCCACAGGGCAGCGACGGTGGAGCAATGGTAAAAGCTTGGGCTCTGGAATCGTACCCAAGTTCAAATCCCAGTTAAAACCATTACATTCACTTTAGTTACCTTGGGCAGATGGGGCTTGTTTACTCGAGAGAGCAACTCATCTTGGTGAAGGGTAACACTGAATTCAAAAAGCCCAGGTATATAGAGCACGTAAAAATGGCCTTGTGTCTAACTTGGTTTGGCACTCTACCAAGTAAATACGATATATTTGGCATCCATATGAAACCCAAGTTTCCAAGCCTACTCTCCTATGTTCATTGATGGCATGTTGAATAGAATACCTTGATCCTTGTAACACCAACACAAGGTGGAGTGTCAGCCAAGCCCTAATCATTATGAAAAACTATCATCGTCATAGAATAGAATAGATCTGAATTTAGTATTTTCACCTGCACTCCATATGTCAGACCTGTCAGTCTTGAGTAACCTTGCAAAAACATACACTTCTGACAAAATAATTCTGATACAATCTGTTTACCTCATATGTAAGTAGATTTTAGCCTCAAGTGAATCCAATAGACAAGCTAAGATTTGGTTAGCTCGTTTTATAGTATATAATGCTCAATCAGTCATTTAGTACGAATGAAATTTTAATAAGAAGAAAGTGTATACAAATTTGTTTTTCTCTTTTTATAAATAATTTTGTACAGGTCAACTGTTTTTAGATACAATAACATTATTTACATCTAATTTCTTAAACAGCTGGTGCATGCTGTTTAAAAATTGCTAATAATAGCTAGATCTAAATTATTGAAATATTGTTCAACATATTAGTTTTAATTTTTGCATAATGATTGAACTTCCTTAAAGAGTGAAAGTAGGTGCCAATGCAAAAGTAAACCATTATAAACTTTCTTTTTAAGACTTTCTGACTTCTTGACTGAAATTGGAACTTGTTCAAAATAAAGTCCAAGTCATTGCCTTCTAGTGTCCAATTTTACATAGAATTAATTCTATTTTGATAAAAACGTTTTCATTATAGTTATTTAAGAATTTTACAAATAAAATAAAACAGAAAATATATAATTTAATTAGTAAAATTAGATATGCTCATAAAAATAATGTATATTTAAATGTAATTTAATACATATTAAGTTTAATTTTTGAATTGCAATTATCAAACAGAATATCTTTTGTGTTTGTAACATCTAAAGTATTACAAACTATAAAAATGATCGGCATTTTTATTAAATCTATTATAATTTGAATATTTATATTAGAATATAGTCTGAAAGTAAAGCTAACTGTTCGTCAGTTTTAATTTAACATTTAAAACAGAAAATAATGTATGCACACATACCAAATCCATTAGCCGTTCTAATTTACAGATTTCTGGTGGTAAAGAAATCAATTTGTTGTTGTTTACTAATAAAACTTCTAACACTGGAAGGGTACATAAGAAAGCTGGTAATGTTGTTAGCTGATTTCGGCTGTAAAAAAGAAAGAAAAAAAAAACAGGAATAAGAAAAACATTCAAAGAATAAGAAAAATCACAAATCAAACAATTTCCACCTTAGAATTAAATGTGAAATAAAAGAAAATATTTGGCAACCAATTGTTTTACTTGACATTCATTTAATATAAAATTATTACAAATTGAACCAAAGTCATCAAATGTGTTCAGCTATTTATTTGTAATCAGAGGATACAAATTAATTTCACTCAAATGTAATAACAAAATACAAATTCTTTAAAAAAAAGCAAATATGAAGGAAAATTGGATAAGATATGATATTATGAAATTTTAAATTATCTATATAAAATAAACTAAAAAATTCTAAAAAGTATTCTATAATAAAATAATATACCAACGGGGTGAGCATTTAATTAAAATCAAATTAAAAATATCTAATCTTATTAATAAATGAAACTATCTGTGAGTTCATTCCCTACAGACCCTAAAACTGCAGAACAGATTTTCTTGAAAATTTAAACAGATGTACTTCATGCTTCTGGGTGTGTTTTAGTTAGATTTTGTCTATAAATTAATTATTAAAAATCAATAATAGAAAAAAAAATCAGCTTCTAGAAAGAAAACAGTAGCTACAATTAAAAGTAAAACTGTAGAAATTGCCATTATGAATGCATATCTATGTTGTAGGCCTCTTGTTAGAGGGTATGTTTAACACCATATAGTCTGCAAGTTCAAATCCCACTAGCAGTTTGGAATGTTAACAACATTGCGTAGTACTGATGATCCAATAAAGTCAAAACAACTTTTGAGCACTATTTATGCAAGATTTTGCATTTAATCATAATGTTATAATTTGATTTGAATATTTTTGGTCTAAGCTAAAAATTTTAGGTGTTGCAACACTCGATGAGGTTAATAGATTTACTTGTATACATTAAAAATTTATTAAAGCAGCATTTCTTAATTCACATAGGTTTGATTAAAAATAATAGACATCTATTGTTTTTTTCTTTATTATTTCTTATAAGTGATTAGTAGGGCTGTGACAATATTCTTTTATTAAAGAATATGCTTGTCACATCCCTAGTTTTTAAGGCTGTGACAAAAATATTTTTAGTAAAAGGTATGTTTTCACGGTCCTACTAAGAAAAGAATTGGTAAAATCGCAAAATAGTCAAATCTGTGACAATAATAGTTTTTAATAAAAGCATCACAGCCCTAGTGATTAGAGACAATATTTAAAAATGTTCAAGCTTGTTATTAACCCTTTTGAACGGGAAAAAAATTATTGCTGATCAATGAAAAAGTGTTTTTGACAAAATGAACCCTGACCGATATATTGGCCCTTAAAGGGCCAATATATCAGCCTTAGTAACCTAAGGCAAAAAAGACATACCAACATTTTGACTAATATGGTCCTTTAAAAGAGCAGCTCTCTGCTGCTGAGTGATTAGTGGTTATTTTACTAAGTTAGGGTCTAAAAACTAGGGTCTTTTGCCTTAGGTTCCCTGGGTCGATATATTGGCTCAGGGTTTAAAGGGTTAAGATACTTATTAGGAAATTGGAAAAAAAATTAATGTCTGTTCTTTTGAAAGAAACCTGTGAGAAAATCCCAACTGTTGTTGGTTGAGCTCTCTCAGAATTGGTATCACTAAAGTAGCTATTAAGCATTACTCCATGCCTAGCCCTGGGCTGTAAAGTTCTCTGTAGCAATTGTTCCTTAAAGAGATAAAAATTTCTCATGTTCAACAGGCTTGCCAGTGGAAGGATGATTGGAACTTTTGACTGATATGCCTGTAAGTTACATTTTGAACCTCATTGGCAGTAGGTCAGTTAGCATTAACTGCACTGATGAGCGTAATGAAAACAAAACTGGCCAGTCCACACTTTGCATTTCATATATAATAATTATTAATTATTATAATTAATCATATAATAATAATTTTTCGTTGAAATTTTAATCTAATAACTTAATTTCAAAGAAACAACAAAGATGTAAGTTCAGAAAATGTTAAAAGCATATTATTGATAATAAATAAAACCAAACAGGATATTTAAATTAATGACATAGCTCAAGTTTTTTTTTTTTGTTTTTGTTTTTCTGCATTTCATAAATAAAAATAAAAAAAGGTTACCAATCCCAAAATTATTTTATCCCATCGTACTTCCGCTTAGAAAACTTTGGATGCTATGATAAATAGTAAGTGAAATTTTGTCAACTGAATGATTCAGTGTTTAACCTGATGATAATAGGCTAGTAAGGAGAGATAGAATAGCATATTAAATGCTGTATAGACCAACCCTTAAAAAATAAACAAACAAACCAGATTGTTTCAAATTGGCATTCTTGCAATAATTTTCCTCCTCTTAAAAGGAAGCCAAACTTTTTTTTGTGAAAGAGGTTAATGTGTCAAACAAGAATAATAATTTGGGAAAATGATATAAAATAAATTTAGTTTTTAATAAACATTTAACATTATATTTACAAATTTTTAAAGTGATTTAAGTGATTTTTAATTCATGTTTAATGTTATCTACCAAAAACTCTATAAAGTGATGTTCCTCACACCAGAGTCAATGTTTATCACTTGTTAAAGACAATCTATCCATACCATACAAAACACAATATCTACAAAATATTCAAAATAATTTTTTTAAATTAATAAAGACTATCTTATTAAATAGTTTAAGAACTTACTTATCACAGTATGAACATTTGAAGAGTTTTGGAGCATTAGAGTACATTCTATATCCAGCTGAATAAAATTAAATTTTTAGTTTTTAGAAATGAACTTTTTTGGTATATTCCATGAAAGTCATAAATTCATTCAAATGTTTTCAAAATAGATCACTTTATTATATACTTGTTTAGAAATAAGATAACCTGCTTATAACAAAAACTTTAGTTATTGAATAGTTTTTATATACAAAACAACTAAAGATATTTTAGTTCATGCTACACTTTTCTTTTGCAAATTATCTGCATATAACAAAATGAGGAGAGAAAAAAACAAATATTCTAAATGAGTTTTAATATTAGAATAAATAACGAGATACAGCTAGTTTTTTAAATTTGCGTCAAACAAGTTCATAAATCTCAGACATGATTCAAATAAATAAAGTGTTATTTATGTGAATAAACCTGCAAGCTATTTCAGCTACTAATTCGCAATTGAAAATTGTAACTTTACACAAAGCAAATTCATCCAAATAATGTGAATTGAATTAAGATCTGAAAATAAAAACTTTAAAAATAATCAGCTAAAGTACACAAATAAAAAATAAAAAGAATAATTTTGATTTTCAAGAGAAAATATCATGAACAAAACTGATAAGATATTCAGGAAATTAAGTTAGAAAAAAATGATTCATAGAATTTGTCAGATAGAGAGTTACAGGCAGCCATAAAAGAAACTGAATATTTTGAGCAAATGTAATTATTAAAAAGAAAAATGCTGAAAATTTGCTTTTGAAATATAATTGCAGTTGAGTCATTGAAACACATTTGCTCATCTAAATTTTTGTATCGACAGTAAATATTTAATATAATCATAGACTTATCTATATAAAAATGTTTATTAGAGTGCTAAAAAGTAAAACAATTAAACAATGATCATAAATTTAAATTTATTAACTAGTTTTTAAAGATATAATTTGATTATAACTCAAATATTGTAATTTTATTTTTAACATCTATTTAATTTCATTTGCATAGAACTCTGAGCTTTCAGCAAAACTTCATGTAATGGGATTTTGTATAAATGATTATCTGAACATGCAGCACCAATTAAGTATAGAGGTTACACTAAAAACTGAGATAAAGTTTCTAACTCTAGGAGATCAAATTAGTAAATCATCAAAAATGACACATTTCATGTCAACTCTTTGAGAGTAGATCAATCTTTTTGGTCAATTTATTGGATATTTTCTTTTTGAATTAAAATTTTCTGTACTGAATAAATATAGGTTTCAAAATAAAGTCTAGTTTATTCTAGGTCATAAATTTCAGTTTATAGTGCACATGCAGGAAGTAAACGAGACCCCTTATCATTAAAAGTATCCCACCTGTCCCCCTTGAGAAATTAGATGTATATTTAGGATTCAACACAGACACTAGTTTTTTTTTGTTTTTTTCTTTCAATCGCTAATGTGAGTGTTTGGCAACCTCTTTCATTAACTGTCTTTACACAAGTTGCCATAAGGGCAAAAGTCAATCTTTCTTTATGTGGTTCTTAAATAACAGCCTTTTTTTATTATTATTAATTCAAGGGTCTTTTAATTCAACTTATTTGTCCAATTTTACTCCAAACATTCTCTATTTCAATCTAAAATTATTTAAGAAATTTAATTCTTTTAGCTCTTCATTAAGAAATTGAAGAGAATCTACTTATTAAAAAAAAAATAGGATGCTTATTTACTTAATATTAAACATTTTATAAAATGCAGGATTAGAGTTCACAAAAACATGCCATGATGATTTTAAATCAAAAAGCCCAAATTCCAACTAAAACCAGCAATCAAATAAAATTCGAAGTAAAAGATCTTCAAATAATAACAACCAACAAAGGTATATAATTTGTCCAGGCCCGATACTATTTTTGGGAAATTCAAGAAGAAATTCTATAACAATATTCCTAAATTAATGAATTTCATCTTTTATAGAATTTATTCATTAAAATGAACTAATAAAAATGAAATACTCTATTCTATTCATACAAAAAGCAACAATCATTATTCTTGTTTTTTATGCAGCTTTGGAATCTGTGCTATGGAGTAAAGCTAGAACACACTATTCTTAAAAAAATACTGTTTAAATACTCTGTACATATTTATTAGGTTCAAATAGAATAACAATCAAGTATATCATATTTCAATAAAGTAGATTAAAAAAAACATTACCTTAGATTAATATGTGTTAATACTTGTAATTGCACCAGGTTTTCAGGAATGGATCGAATCAAGTTGTGGTAACAGATCAATCTTTCTAAACATGTGAATTCTCCAACTTCAATTGGAACTTCTGTGAAACGATTTTTAGAAAAATCTGAAACAAAAATAAATCATAATCAGTTAAATTTTGTCAACTAAAAAAAAAATAAAATAAATACATAAGGTGAAAAAAAAATTAAATCAAAGTTTGATAATCATGATTGAACATAAGAAAACATAAGTAAATCTATTTTTAATATTCATAAAGAAAATATATCATAAAAAGAGAATTTATGGCCAAAAATATTTAGTATTATTTGGACTTTTATTCTTGTCTTTCTAAACTCAGCCTTCTTCAAGTGTCATTTGTGGAATTCAGAAGTCTTCATAAAATTACAAACTGAACTTCAGAGGCAAATAAAACAAAAAAATTGTGTGATGAAAAGAATAAAAATCTGAATAAGCGGGGAAAGTACTAATTGTTAAAAAATCATTTAAGAAATTATTTCTTAAAACATTTAAAAAACAAACTTTGAGACACTTATTATTCTTAAGAATTCTATTAAAAAATAAAAGATCCTTATTTGAACAATTATATAAAGAATGTTTAGATTTTGAAGATAAACATTCAACTTTTAATCCAATCATATGTGAAAAAAATGAAATAAAATATACTTTTATTTTAGTAGAGATTTTGATGAGAGAAAAAACTTAAGATATATTTATTTCAATTTCTAGGTATAGCTCAATTATGCTTGTAAATTTAAGACAATATACTTTTTAATTTAATAATTGAGAATATAGATAAAATTTGATAAAGCTCTATCACAAAATAGATCCTAAGCATTTAAAGATTGCTACAATTAATAAATGTTCTATTAGAAAATATACACATTAAACATTATTGGTTTGAAGAAATTCTATAAATAAATCACTGCATCTACCTACCAAATTTTCTTTTCTTTCAACATTATAAAATTGATTCTAAATATCTATCAATAATATTATAATCTATTTATACAAGATTTAAAGTCCCTGAAATTTAGTTGATTCTTAAGTTAATAAAAATGAAAAAAGAATTAAATGAAAATTTCTTTGAATGCTTTAATTATTCTTTGAAAGAAATTATTTTGAAACTATTTAACTAAATTTAAGAATTTAATGTGAAGTGATTCCTTCCTGACTATTTGAGGGTTTTTAGAAAGCCTTTTTATTAGATATGCATGAATCTAAAAAAAAAAACAAAAAAACGAATGTATAACTATTTTGTGATAATTTTAAAACAACAAAAAAAAATATTTAATTAGTTGGTATGAACTTTATTACCTTTTTTTAAGGTAAGGTTAAAATTAGGTCAATTAATCCCAGCAATCTATATATTTTTTTAAACTTTAATGCAAACATAAACAATGATGTCAAAGTGCTAGGAAGAGGAGACATCTAAAATTTTATATGAACTAATTAAGTAAATAAAAACATTATTATTATGTAGCTTAAATCTTATCTTTTTAGTATGAGTGCACCTAATTACTATGATATAAAAATTACCTCTGAATATATAGTTTTTACATTTTTAAAATGATAAATTCAATCAACTAATAATGCCAGAAAATGACCAATATGATAACCAGGTATCTGTCTGCTAAGAATTGGGATCTATTATTTGACACTTCTAACTATTCTATGGATTTTAATAAATTTGTGTTACCTGTGTGGTTTTATTTTGTTGTTGTTGTTGGCAAGCCTCTGTCATTACCGACAATACTATGGAGTTCGAACTATGACATCTTATGACCAACGACGGCCCACTAGACCTGGATGCTGTGTGGCCAGTGCCAGCGGCGGTGTCTCCCGCCTATGCTACACTTCCCATAAGAGTGGGGGTATCTCAGCTCCAATCACAACAGACGACATCAGCACAGGTGACAAGCAGAGCATTTGTGAGCCAACACAAAAAAAGTCAAAGCTCAGATCTCCGCCAGGACTGTTAAGCTTGCTTGATTGGTCCTTGCAATGACCAAATGCTTCCCTCACCTGAACTCTCCCTGCGTCAGAAGGACAGGCCATACAAATGTTCTCTTTCATTGTTTTATTTATTTATTTAGTACATATTTTTTTGTGAACATATGTTTTTTTTATTTACAGTCTTTATTTAACTCCAAATGGTGAAATGAGAGATCTTTGTATTGTGTGATCAAAGGTGTGATTTTGAGACCAATTTTCACCTCTGGTATTGTTTGGTTCAAAGCTAATCTGCCCAATAAACTGACCCCAGAAAGTCAGGTCAAAAATTAAGCAAAGGAAATCAGGTTATTAGCTGGAAAATACAGTAAAAGAAAAACTTGATAATCCATTGTGACATTAATCTTTTCTGAAAACACCAAAGTAAAATCTCTTTAACAGATAGAAAAAAAAGACCATCTAGTTAATCTTTACCACCTAGAAGGAAAGAAACAAAACAGGGAAAAAAGGATTGTAGAAACTTTTTAAGTCACCCATCTTAAATAAAGCCATCTCCAAAGTCATGTGTGATTGACAGCTGAATGGATACTTTAATTACCAAGTGAGCAAAAAGAAGAAAAATAAACTTCAAAAAGTCATGTTGAAGTAATCCCAGTTTATACATTAGTCAGACATAGCACCTGCCTGGCCAAAAGGATTTAATAATAATTTAAAAAAAAAAAACGGTCAAAGAACTTTTTCTTAAAAGAAAAGCATATTCAGGTTTATGCATCTAAACATTTAGTACAGATTTAAAAAAAAAAAAAAAGATTTAAACAAATAAAGTAAAATTAATATTTTTCCAGGATTTAAAGAGTTAATCAAATACATAATATATGTTTTCAACTCTTGATTTTGTTAATGTAGCATTAGTTGACAATTCTTTACTAATTAATTGGCTTTATTTTGATTTGTTAATATTTCTAAGATATTTAATTTCATTTACCAAAAAGTCTGTTGAAGTAAAACAACGTTCATAAGATTTACTCTTCCATTGTTTTCATTCAATATTTTCAAAAACTGTCATTAAATTTTACATTGATACACTTATTCCTAACATTTTTTAGTGTCAAAAATCATTGTTCTATTTATGTATTAGTTTAAATTTGATAATTATAAGTATACTTTTCTTATTTAAAAACATGTCAGAAATTAAAAAAAAAAATTTAGTGACATTTTAGGGCCTGGAATATTTCGTCTAATTTAAATGCAGAAAATTGCTTTCTTATACAAGTAATTTGAGCTCAGTCACAGAACGAATTAAACTCTTATCTCAAGGTACAAACGTAGGCATTCACCAAACATGTAATGTCAATCTATATTAAAAAATTTTTATCATATAAACCTTTCTTCCTTATATGCACAAAAGTGCAAGTATCAGATTTTATTAGATATCTATACAATTAAGGTGATATTTTGGTTAGTTTGAAAAAACTTTAGAATGATTTACTTACATGCTTTGATACACAAGGTTTGAATTGCATAGACAATTCATGCAATACATAAAATTTATGAACGTAAAAAATAATATTTTTGCATTTGATATTTGAAATCAGTATTCAAATCTCTAGGAATTCTAGAAACAGAAAAGGACATTTTATTGAATGCAACTTTTTTTAAAGAGACTAAGAAATAAAGTGACATGAATGGTTTTACTGCTTTGCAAATTTCTTTTTTTTTATAATTTTAAGGTATTAACTTTATTTTGTAATCTTTTTTATATTTAGTGCTTATTGTTTTGAGTTATTAATTTAAAAAGAAATGGATTAAAATATCTTGGATGAGATAAGACAGATCTAAATATCTATTTGTCGAAAATAAGACATAAAAAGAATTGTTATTCTTCATTCATAATTTCCCAAATATCTTTATACTTAATTAGTTTTTTACTTACTGTATCCATTATTTTGGAATATTTCTTTGAAAAACAGATATATAACAAAAAATTTATCCAAATAATATTTAAACTGATAATCAGAATTATTTATTGAATTAAATAAACAGGATATTATTTTGTTTCATTCACATTTTCATATCATAATCATCTTTTGAAAAGAAAAATAGCATGTAATGCTAAACTTAAAAATACAACAGTATTTTGAGCTTCAAATATTTTAACAAAAATAATTTATTGAATTAAAAATTAACATGATCATTTTCCTTTACTAAAAAACAGAAATGGGGATATTATTATGTAGATTCTTTTGGTTTTATTTTCTAATTTTAAAGATGAATAACCCTTAATTTATTATTATCATCATTGTTGTTAGAAAATACAATTTATTGAAAATGATTTACACTGAATGGAATGTTTAAATTGCCAAAAGTTCAAATATTTATGGAAATAGTCCAATGCTGTATATTATGTATTACAACAATATAGTTCAGTCTACAGGATTGTGAAGCCTTTATACACACTGAGCTTCTATACAGAATAATTGTCAATACAAATTTCATGAAGTAACATTTTTAAAAAGTTGATTGCAGATATTTATCTTGTATATCAGATACTTTTTTGTAACAATGAAATGGGAGTTTTTGGAGCAATGCAGGATATCCACAGATGGAAGTAATTGAATCAGCATAAATTGAGAAAGTTTTAAAAATAACATTTTTCAAATCTAAAACATTTATGTCATGAGAAGACTAAGTTACTGACAATCAGAAAGATATTTTTCAGTGTAATGAAAATGAAAAGTCCTACTTGTTAATATTAAAGATTAAATCCTAAGACAATAGAGTTTTATCTCCAGAGATATTCAGTGTCATTGTGTCTCTGAACAAGACAAATGATACTTGCAACTAGCAACCCTCAACAGCGCTCTTTCTTTACATTTACCTTGCAGGAGTATTTCACCCTTCTAAAGTTTTATGAGTAATATCAACAGCAGCCCTTCTGTTTTTCCAACTGAGTCATCATTTAAACATGTGGCAGCAATGCTAACACATACACAGCTTACTTTCTAAGTATGCTCTATGGTCAAACTTCTTATGATATCAAAAAGAATACATAAAATTAAGATCTTTTTTTTTTAAATTATTTAATACTCAAATCAAACAATGCCAAAAGATATTAAAACTGAAAATATCTGTTTTTATTGTTACTAATTGTAGAAGGTGTATATTGTGCAGCACAGATTTTTAATTTAAAACTTTAAAAAAAAAATACAAAAACTGCCTTAAAAAACGCATCTATATTTATTTTTAAACACTGAAAAAAATACGAAAATATGCCCTTAGAAAAAGTCGTCCTAATTCATTTTTTAAGTAAAAAAATGAAAACAAATAATTTCTATTATTATATTACCTATATATATATATATATATATATATATATATATATATATATATATAATTTTAAATCTGTGTAGTAAGGGAG
>JAUZSX010000050.1:3814443-3841341 GCA_034780655.1 Idiosepius hallami
TTATTAAAAAATTACAAGCTAACGCGCAAGTTCAGTTGAAGAAAATGTCGTCTGTTTGGAAAAAAAATTGAATTATTAGAAATTATTAAAAAATCAGGTAGTTTTTAAAATATTTTTGCATATTCTTATAGAAATTGTTCCTAATTTTTATTTAGACACAAAAAAATTTTTTAATAGATTTAAAAACATTTTTTTAAATAATTAAAACAACTTGTCAAAAAATAGTGTTCATTGCTTTTTGGGGAAAATTTAATGTTTGAAATTCGATTTAAAATTCTAGAAAACATTTATATTATTTCACTTTTATTTCTATAATATTCAGGGTTTTATTGTGTAAAAAGTTGTTGAGAAATAATGGATTTTAACATTTTTTACCAACATTAATAAAAAACAATTCACTTAAATGGCAATCTCTAATGTGAATATTTAAAAGAAAAAAAATGTGAAACTTTAGCACATGTGTCTAAATATAAAAATACTAATTTAACTGATAGTGAAATGATTGTATTTTTGTTGTTTTTTTTAAATATCAGCTAGCTATCTGCTTAGTGTTGCTGGCTGGCTTGCCTGCTAAATCTGGCATCACTAATAAGCATAACTTAGCAATTTTAGTCAGATTAGTAATTTTTAAATTTTTTTTAGATTTTTAAAGTTTGAACCTTACTTTAGACCTTAGTTATAAAATTTGTTAAGCTTTTTTTTAATGTTTTGTTCCAAAAATTAGGGTATATTTTTCTTACGTATTTATAAAGAAAAATAACAACTTTTGTCTTTGCTAGATATAAAAAAAAACCTCAAAACCTATTTATTAATTTTTTAATCTATCCTATCAAATATTGAAAGTATAATGTTAATGAACTAAACTTTTTTTTTAGATACAATCTTTGCTAGATTTACATCTTGAGATACAACAAATAATTTAAAATAAAACAATCAAGTTTCAAAAAGTTTTAAAAAATCATGAGATGTTATCTGTAGATGGTAGTGTGTTCATTCAGCTATTAGTAAATCTAAAAAAAAATTTTGTTCATTGTTAGGGCCAATTGAAAAAAAAAAACGAAAAGATTAAAATAAAAGCTTAAAAACTAATTTGTGTTTATCTTGGCCTTTCTAGTATTGTGTGTCATGGTAGCCTAGCTTCTCTCCCTCCTGGTATGCATCCCATTTGCTATTAGAGCTGCCTCAGCTGCTAAGTACAACTCAACTTTTTATTGACATTATTATTGCAATATATATATATATATATTATAAAGACACGCACGAAAAACACCAATAGTTTGAAAATGGAGTTATATCTCCGAAATATTACTAACTGATACCTTTAATGCATCATTATGGTCTTACTTTATATATACTTTAAATATATATTTATATATACTATATACTTTATATTTATTAATCAATAATCCTATGATGCTTTAGAAGAACTACAATTTTAAATATATATATATATATTAGTGTTTACATGATTTTTAGTCATATATAAGGTAATTTTAATCCTTTAGACCCAGGCATAAAAAGTGAAAAACTAGCAAAAACAACAATAAATGATTAGCAAAATTACCAATCAGCATATCATACAGAGCCAAAATATCAGCAGTGCCATCTTTTTCACTAGGATGCCAAACCTGATATATTGGCCTTCCAGAATCCAAAGATGTACAATTTTAGCATATTTTGGGTAAATATCTTATGCTAGGAACAGATTAATTTGGTTTCTGTTAATTCAAATAGGAATTATTACTTTGAGATAAGAACTTTTTTTATATAAGATGGCAGTTATGGAACGAATTGAATTTATATCACAAAGTTTCACTCTAATTTTCATGGTGAGTGGAGTATATTTTCAAGGTAAATTGGTCGGCAACTACTTGCCGTATGTGAACACTTTTTCAGGGTAGTAAAGGTAATCACTTATTGTATATTGTAATTGAGAGGTAAGGTTTTTTGTTTCTTTCCTTAAAAAATCAATAACCATGTTATTGTTTTAAATCTCTTTAGGAATAAGTTTAAAATAATAATATATATATATATATACACACAAAAATGGGCAGTTCGAGTGGAGCATTGGTAAAAGCTCGGGCTTTGGAATCGTATTACAAGAGTTAAAATCCAACCCAAAACCATTACATTCACTTTAGTTACCTCGGGCAGATGGAGCTCGTTAACTCGAGAGAGCAACTCATCTTGGTGTAGAGTAACACTAAATTAAAAAATCCCAAGTTTATAGAGCACATAAAAATGGCTGTGTGCATAACTTGGTTTGGTGCTCTACCAAGTAAATATATCTATACAAAAATCAGTATAACCAGAATTTTGCTAAAAATACACAAGTTTTGAATATTGTTTAAATAGTACTATACAACTGTGTTAATTATTCATACTTATTTCTGCATGCAGTCAGGATTTAATCTGTACTCTTCTGATAAAGATCACTTAGATATCTATCTGACACATAGTATAGTGGTTCTAGATGTTGTTCCATATAAAAGTTCCAACAATTTTTTTTCCTTTTAATCCTAACTGTTACCTTTCTTATACTGTATATCTTGTAAAGACTAATGGCTCAAAATAAAGATTCAAATTTCTTATAACATAGTTGTAGAACTGTTGTATGTGACCTCAAACTAGAAAAGTCTTATATATGATTAGAATAATTCTTTATAAGTATTTATTAATTATTTTCTTAAAACAGGTGTGAATATGGATTATATTTATGTAGTTATTTTTTTAGCTGGTTTCTAAAACATTCATTATAAACCAAATGTTTATAGAGCTGTCAAAGAAAAACTAAGAAAAAAATCCTGGGATATTAATTCGTCTATAAATATTAAAGAAACTCATTTGTGCAGGAAAAATTATGAAACAGAAAAAGCAATAAAAGATATGCAGCAGGTGGACTCCAGGAAAATGAATAGCAAATTTGATCAACATATAACTTAACATTTTTTTTTAAACTGCATATCAATGTTTTTAGTTAATGCCAAGAACAATCATTTTTTAATAAATAAAAAGGTTGTTAATAGTAATTACACTGATTTGCTCAAAGTTGAAAGGAATAATCCA
Organism: Idiosepius hallami; assembly: GCA_034780655.1. Lineage (NCBI taxonomy): Eukaryota > Metazoa > Mollusca > Cephalopoda > Idiosepiidae > Idiosepius > Idiosepius hallami. The sequence continues at coordinate 3,817,510 of JAUZSX010000050.1, forward strand.
AAAATTAATGGAACTAGAACTTGTCTATTAGCATTCAAAAGTTTCATCACATAATATTAATAAAGCTGGTCATGTGACTTTAACGTGTATGTTTAATATGTGTATGTGTGTTTATTCATACATTAATAGTCAACCTTTGATATTTGAGGAAATATTTTGGAATAAACAGGTTCATCCAAATTTTTTAATGTTTAAATGTCTATAAGTTTAAATCTATTATTATTATTCAAAGAACCATTACATTCCATAATCATGACATATCTGGTTAGAGTGGAATTGGAAGCATAGATATTATATTTGAGATATTTTCCTTGAATAAAAAGCACTCCCAGGATTTTAATTAAACTTGGTTAAAAGGTTCTAGGCACAAGGTTGAGTAGCAGGAGTAGTGTAAATGCGTTTATCTTTTTTTAGTAAGGGTGCCCTTAATTACATTATGTAAAAAAATTTTGTCTGGTTCAAAGTTAATCCATTCAATTAGCTGACACCGGAAAATCAAGTAAAAAAAACCTTATTAGCTGAGGAAAATATGATGTCTGTGTGTTTTTGTGTGTGCGTGTGTGGTTTTTTTGTGTATTTTTGTGGGTTTTTTTGTGTATATAGCTTTGGACCAGATAATATTCTAGGTCAAAATTGGTCTCAAAATCACACCGTTGATCTGACAATTCATAGCTGGAGTTAAATAAAGATGGTAAATAAAAGATTTACACACAAAAAGTACCTAAATAAATAAACAACAATGAAACATCAAAGTTTGAAAAAAAAATTAAAAGATAGCTAGGGTTAACTGACCCAATTTTAAACATGCTTTAATTGTCAGATGTGCATATATTTAAAAGCCAATTCATTATTCTTAGTTTATCATTTATGATTTTATTAGTTTGTTTGGTGTAGCATATCAACCTTTTTAGGTCATTTTAATGCTGAGAACAATTTCTTACGATAAACGTTACTTTTATACACACACACAGTTTTTTTAAAAACACAAGTTGCACTATTTAATCCATAGCTAGAGGGAAGGTGGGGATTCAACCTTTCCTAAGAGGATTAGTGCACATGGCAACATAGATGGAACAACTTGGATTTGAATACGTGTACTATGGTTCCGAAGTCTGATTGCCTATCCACTGGGCCGCGTCGACTGCCCCTATCATTTATGAAAAGAATTATCTTAAAGAGATTTTTTTAATTGTTTTTTGGAATCCTTGAAATGGGGCTTGATAATCAGAGTGCAGATTTAATCTTGACTAGAGACAAAGAGCTCAATGAAGTAGGCCAAAGAATTAATTCAAAGAAACATTGCAAATTTAAAAAATATAAAAATGTAGACCATAGTCTGCATAATAAATATACAGATTTTTAAATGTTAGAGAGATGATAAATAAGAATCAATGCTTTCTCAGAATTAAATTTTTTCAGTGAAGAATTTTTTGCAAAAAGAGTTGATTCTACACAATTAAAAGATTCTGCGATAGTTACCTGTTATTAGCTTGTCGTAGAGAAAAAAGAAAAACAGAAAGAAATTACTATATTTTTTTGACAAATATGTAATTTCATCTTAAGTCATTCAAATAGAAAACTTGAAAAGTGTTAGAATTTTATTTCAGCCAACTCAAAAGAATGATTTACAGCAAGACACTTTCTTTGTAAAGTACAATCAAGTACCCAAATAGGGTTTTTAATAGGAAAATGTTTGTTGGATTTTTTTTTGCTGTAATTATGTTGAGCATGCTCAATAGCAATGTTAGATTTTGTTTAGATTGAGTTGTAAAATCAAGGTCAGTAGCATTTGTTGACTCAAAGTTTCTTGCTTAAGCATTCATCAGATATATACAGGGTTTTTCTCACAGCGACCAACCCCCAACAATATTCATAAATATTTCAAATAGTAATAGGTGTTATACAATCAAATGGCCATTATGCCTTAAAGATAACACAGGGTTTATACAGATTTCCATTATCCATTTTTAATGATTTTTCAAGGCGAAATTCAAGTTTTCAAAACAAAATTTGATACATAAACAACGATATAGTAATCCAAAAAATCTTAGTTACTGAAGTCATTTTCATTCATATCTTTTTTTAGGAAGTAGTTTAAAGGTCAGTTATATATATACACAGTTATTCACACAAAATTCCCTACAGTATCGCACAACAAAACTGATCAACTATTTACAGCTTGAACATGACATAACAAAATGTCATTCAGTGTCTTTAACAAAATCTTAGTTCTCCTTGCTTATTTTCAAGCTTTTCCTTGAACTTTACCAGTTCATTTTTTTTTCAACCATTTCTTTCCTTACATTTTCAAGGCATTTTCAATATTTTCAAGAATTTTTCAAGGCAATAATAAAATCAAGGCCTTTTCAAGGCAAATCTCAAAATTCATGGACTTTTCAAGTCTGTACAATCCCTGTAACACTTATAGTAGCTTATAAAAAATATAAAAACACATTAATAAAACTTTTAGAATTCATTTTCAATATCATATTTACTTGGTCAAACACAAAACCAAGTTTGGCACAAGGCCATTTTTATGTGCTCAATTCCTTTTCAATATGCTCGATGGACATTGTGGTAACTTTTTGGAATGGCCTTCAAGATCAGCATATTTGAGATTTTGTGATTTTTTTTTCTTTAGGGATACGCAAAAGATTAGGTAAACGAGTCATCACCAAACTTTAGATGAATTGAAAAGCAGCATCCGTATTGTGTTTCATGACAGACAAGCACTTGTGTAAAAAAGGATGTTCTGAAGCTGTTAAAAATAAAATTAATACTACATACAGGAAAGGGACAGTTGACGTGGCCCAGTGGATAGACAATTGGACTTCAGAACCGTAGTATGTGGGCTTGAATCCAAGTTGTTCCGTCTACGTTAACATGTTGACTAATGCCCTTGGAAAAGGTATGAATCTTCATCTTCCCTCCAGTTATGGATAAATAGTGCAACTTGTGTTATTAAAAAAACTATGAGTGTATAAAAATAATGTTTATCATAAGTAATTGTTCTTGGCATTAAAATGACCTATGGTGAGAATATTGAAAATAAAAAAATGTTATTAATAAGTGTTATATGATGAAGGTAACAGTCATTTGATTGCATAAAACACATTACCAAATGAAATAATTATGGATTTTGTTAGGGTCTTTGTTGTTGAACAACCTGTATATATCTGTGTTAAATTTACCTAATTTGCCTTTATAACTTTTATTCATTTTTGCATATTATTGACTAATGCTAAGATCTATTTTTTACCACTCTTCATGAAGTTTGGCCTCTAACCCTTTTTTTTTTTTAATAATGAAAATTTGGGCATTGTTACTTTTTTCCCTAGATGGGACCACAGCATTTTAATGAGATTTAGGTCTGAGGACTGAAGGACATACTTCATCAGTGTAATCCCTTTTTTTCTCTTAAACCAACCCATTGAAACTTTTGACATATGGCATGGGACATTGTCTTGTTGGAAGATTATATAACATTGGTTGAGGGAAATTTACAGATTTTACAAGCAATATATTCCCAAGTTTGAACAAATCAATATCATTTTCTATCAGAATGTAATTTATTTTTAAATAGAAAGCTATGCTTTAACTGGCTTAAATATTTTATAATTAAGGAAAATGAATTCACTTACTGAATGTACAAGAATTAAATAGATAAAGAGTTGCCTCTTTAATATCATTAAAACTTTTATTGTGATGTTGTTTAGATTCTATTCAATATTATACTGATAGAGAAAATAATTGTTTTTGATTGAAAAAAAAAAATTACCAAGTTAACATAAATGATTAGTTTGCCAGTAGTTTATTTGCAACTATTTATTTTTATACTTTCACATTATACATTATTATACCATATAAAACTTATGTAAAAATATAAAAAATATTTTAGAACAAATTTGTCTTCCAAGACGATAAAAAAAACATTTGATTTTTAAAATAATGAATATAATTAAAAAATAAATCTCAATCTAAATCTTGCAGAGTCCCGTCTAAGGCCTTGGTGGACACGATAACAATCAGGCAGGCAGGGCTGAGCGCCATCCCTCAGCCACGGTTGACATACCTTATCTTGAGAGAGATGTGAGCTATTGTTGAGGAGGTGAGGACCAGTAGGTTAGTGAGCATGCAGCAGCAGGGAGAATCATCAAGGTGGGATGGAGCAACTGAGAGGAAGCTGACCTAGAATATCTGGAAGGCAGAGCCCGAGCGCATTAAGTTCATGATCCAGGCTGTCTATGATGTACTACAAAGCCCAGCAAACCTGCATGTTTTAGGAAAGATCAAGCTTTCAACTTTCACTCTCTGTCCAAGAAAAGGCATGCTGGAGCACATAATTAGCAGCTGCCCTGTAGCTCTGGGTGAAGGTTGTTACTGTTGAAGACATAATCAGGCGCTGAAGGCAGTGGTGGAGACCATCTCCAATGCAGTGGTAAACAACAAAAAATCAGCATCAGACTGGGAGCTGCGAGTTGACTTGCAAATGCAGCTCAAGTTCCCAGAATGTATAACAGCAACTTCACTCAAACCAGACTTGGTTTTGTCATCTGCCACTTCTAGGCAGGTCCTTTTATTGGAGCTGACAGTCCGTTGGGAGGACCACACGGAGGAGGCCAATGAGCTCAAGCAACATAAATACCAAGATCTCCTGGAAGAATGTTGGACAAAATACTGGAAAGCTCATTGTGAACCAATAGAGGTGAGATGCCAGGGCTTTGCAGCACGCTCCCTCGTCAGGGTTTACAGCTTTCTAGGCATCTTGGGCACTGTGAAGAGAGGAGTGATTAAGTTTGCCAGAAAGGCTGCAAAAAGAGCTTCCACATGAATTTGGACAGAAAGATCCAAAATGTGGGTTAATGTTGCCGGGAAACAAGCTAGGGATTGATCACCCCAGCAGAGTTGCCTGATAGAGGGTGTCTGGTGTTGAAACACCCAATGATCTCAGGGAACGACATAACTGACAAAGTGTCCCAGCGCATTCTATGATGTATTTTCTCACAGAGATAACTGATATAGTTGCTTCTAAGGGGAAAAAATTCTTTCAAATTTCAAAATATCATCAATCTAGAAGCACAAATATAGTATGTGGAAAAATTTGCCATATTGACATTTTTTCTAAACAAATGACCAATTAAGATGCAACAAAATTAGAAAATCCAAAAAGAAATATGAATCTTTCTGGAAATGCCCCTTATTCAATAGTGTACATCCTAGCATCCACTTAAAATTGCTTTAAATAAATGCACTTATGAGAAAGAAATCTAATTATTTTGTCCAATTGCATAGCATAAAGATTACTAAAAAGTCTGATGATTATAATTAACTTTATTTAATGTTTGTAATTAAGCTGCTTAATAAACAATAACTTAATTATTTACTCAGGGGTAATCACTTTGATTTTTACTGAATCCTTGTAAAATATTATTAACTTTGATAGAAAGGAAGAAGACAACTTAAAAGATCTATGTACAAAAAAACATGCAAGCTATCAATGATATCTGCTTGTAAATGCAACATCACTAAATAGAAAATGCTGCATTAACCACTACTCCATGTTAGAGAGATTGCAGAAACAAATTATCCAAAGTTAATCTAGAAAGCATTTAAAAACACACACAGACAAATATTTAAGTGAACAATAAGATTTATAAAATTTGAAATATTTTGATATAGTAAAAAACTTTAAAAGAAATTATTCAATTCAGCATGAAATAAAATCATAATTATTACAGCACCAAAACATTAAAAATTCCTTGAATAAGTAAATTCTTTTTTTATTTAAACACAATCAGATATACTTAAACTTAGTAACGAATCATGCTTAAATGCAGTGTATTAATTTGATGAGTCAACCAAATTTATGACTAGAATACAAAGAATTTTCTTAAATTCCAGTCTGTTAAAGAAAATATTCTAATGATTAGATGGTTTAGAAAAAAGTTCATGTTCATAGTTTTTAATAAACTAATATGCCAAAGAAGCATAACAAGTAAAAACAGCTGTAAGACCCTATTTAAATTATCTGTTCAGTTATATAATGTAATAAAGTTTACAAACATTAAAATTTAAGGATTATTGAAATACTTCAATATTGTTTATCACCATAATTAATACATAATTTGTTGAATAAAGAGAACCATATAAGATTAACTAATAACAGACCTTTCAGACAAATAAATATTTTTATATAAATCATTTAATAAATCTAATCAAAGGCAATTAATATTGTATATTAATATAATAATATTGTTTATATATCAAAATAGTTAAGATTATTTCAGGTTTATATAACAACAAAGGAGATTACAATTGTCAGTTTAAATACATTTATGACTGTCCCTTAACAGTCCCTTTCTTAAAAAAATAAGAAACTTACAACACCATCAAGAGATTGTAAGAAATCTATTTGGACTAAAAATTATAGCCTACTGTTAGGTCTTTTGAAATGAAGAGATTCTTCTAGACTTTGGAAAATATATAACGTATAAGAATCTAAAATTAGATCTGAAAATATTTCAATCAATACAGAAAATAAAATGTAGAGTAACAAACAAGATCAAATTAAAATTAAAAAAATAGAATAAAAATAAAATAAAAAAATAATCAAATATTGATTAACACACACACACACTATATATATATATATAACAAAATAAAATTAAAATGGATAAGATATTTAACATTATCACAAAAAATAGAAACCAAACAAAAAATATTTTTTTAAAAATGATTGTGTATATGTATCTATCTATTTCATCTAAATATTTTCTAAAGATGCTTTTGAGTTTCTGGGTGAGTGTCTTGATCTGTTTAAAAAATAATAAACTTACCATATGAAACAAGAAAAATATGCCTTTATAAAGAAATTATGACAATAAAATCAGAACACTTACAGTTAATTTTGACATACATAACTCTCTAAAAACCTGTAGAGAAGGAAAATGTAATCATAATTTATATGACTTATCAGTCAACATATGGATTCAGACAATAGCAAATTATATGATATTATCATTAGAAAAAAAAAGGTTCTCAACACCATATTTCATCTATCAAGATAATTAATTGACACAGAAAAACAAAACTTATTCAAACTAGCTTAGGAAATATCTAGGCCTCTAAAAAGAGCATACTATATCTAATTCAAAACATTGACATTGGTATTTCAACAAATAAAACACATAAAAAGAAAAAAAAAGAAGATTTTGCATTACGAAGTTTAACTTCATGTATTACTAGCAGCATGGCTTTGTGTATCTCATGCAATTCAGAACATTTTAAGGAGAAGATGCCAATGAGAGAAGAAGGTGGAAATTATTTATTGAGAATTAGAAAAGAAAGCTGAGGTTAGCAGTAACCATTATCATCAGCATTAAGAAGAAAGCAGTGAAAGCAAGTTATTGTGGATCCCAAACTGAGTATGTAGTGTTAGTCCCAGTCATACTTTTGACTTCTATTTGAAAGGAAAGGAGAGTCTTTGATCTTGGCCTGCTCTATTATCTCTATTATGTGGTAAAACTTTCTTAGTTATCAAAATCTTCCAAGTATAGTTTTCAACCCCAGAAATCTTAGGTCAAACCAAAAATTGGAAAAAGTACTCATTATTTTCAATGCAACGACTGCATTTTTCAAATAATTTTTATGAATAAGCACCTAAAATGTATTCTGTAAAAATATAAATTTTCAGAAGGGAAAATATTTGTAAGTGGTAAAAAAAAATGCTTTAACTTAAGGAAGCAATAACTTTCAAAGTATGCAATGCGTTTCCACAATCAGCCACTCATTAACCATTGTTTCTTTACACTAATGTCTGAGTTTTCGTGATGATCAAAAAGTCATATGTTTTAGGCCCCAAACATTTTTAAAATTGTCAAACTTGGCTCAACTAAAAAATCTAATTAATCTTTTGTTAAGAATATAAAAGCAAAAAATTATCAAGAAATATGGGTATAAGCAAAAATTACAATATCCTTATGATGTATATGTGATGGATACAATAAAGTTTGTAAGTAAAAAAATAATAAAGACAATTTCCAATGTGAATAGTTGCTCATATCAAGAGTTTATAAAAGAGCAAATACACAATAGGTATTTTCAACTTTTTTTTTTATACATTCAAGTTCTGGTTTGTTTTGTGATTCTTATTAATGGCTAAAAAATTAGATAAGAAAAATGTCTATGTAAATACTTTTTCACAAACTCTGAATTGCTATGGAATTCCAATAACTTAATTTGGATTTCATTTAAACTTAGCAAAAGGTCATGTCGATAAGCTGTCCATATACTTATAGATGCAATGGTTTTGACTAAGATTTGAACTCGCGTAATACAATTCCATAGTCCAAGCTTTTACCAATGCTCCACCTCAAATGAAAAAATATGAACAAACTTTAACTTGAGTCTTTTATACTTTCTCTGTGTGTGTTGTGTGTGCATAGGTTCATTAGGATGGATACATAGGACAGATAAGAGATATATGGATGGGACAGATTAAATAGCTATAAGGCAGAATGGCAATGGCCTTGCATTTTCCCTCTTAGCTGCTAGTTTTCTAAATGAAAACCAGTGCCAGGAACTTGCCAATATTTTTTTTAAGAAAACACTTTGTCCTTAGTTAATGAAGTATTTTTTTCTTAATTTTCAAAAGCGCTTCTCCGTTATTTATTTGTTTATTTTTAATTCAAAAACAGTTCTTCGTATCCTCTCAGTGTTTAAAAAAAATTCTTTTAAGCAAGAATCGCTACTTGTAAAATGCTGAAATGATTTATATGAGCAAGTTGCATTAGAGATATCGGTTCTCGTCAGATCACCAAAGTTATGCAACTTCAAGCCTGGCCAGTAATTAAATGGATAACTATTTACGAATATTTTCTTCTAGAAATTTAGCGCCTATGCATGCGCCTAAATTCAAAACCGGATGTAGGACCCGTTCTTAGAGTTTTAGTATAATAAGATAGATGGACATCAAACACATGAGATAGATTTAGGAAGAGATATAGGATAGATATAGGACAGACAGAAGGAGTTTGTTTTTCTATGCATAATAACTTGAAAAAGTAATCAAGATTAGTTAGTTTTATTTATTTCTTTATCTATTACACAAACATAATGGACATAGCTAATTCTACACAATACTTATTAAATTTTTGATTTTTTAAACTCATAATAAAAAAGACTTTCTTTAAACATTCCATCTAAAAAAAAGTACAAATAAATAAATTGTAAAATAAACTAATTTTTACAAAAATGCAATATTCCAGGGTAGATGGAAATAAGTTAAAAGTAACTTGCTAAAATAGCATTATCAAAGCATGAAGTATTTACAAGGACCATTAGGTGCTCTTCTTAAGTGTAGGAACAAAACCCCATTATCAGCAAGAACCTACTTTTATAGACAGAAGAGGCAGAAATAACATCACCTTCTCAAGCAAGTATTCATCCATTGGTAAAAAGTAACATGTGCTCAGCAGGTGAACAAATTCACATCTAGTTTTTACTTACCAAATGAAAGATATGTTCTTGAAAATGTTTTATTAAAATATTTGTAATAAAAAAAAAAAAAGATCTTAATTTTTTTTTTATTGCAGTCTTTTTAAATTAGGATAGATGTTGGTAACTGGTTAAAATCAAAGAAATGTAAATAATATAATTTGCCCTTTCAAATGGAGGTTTAACTACTGAACACGAGTACCTAATACAAAAAATTGGATATTTAAATCTATCTTATAATAATCTGGATTTAAAAAAATTTTGATTTTAAAGACCAAAATCTTATATAACTTATACATAAAAGGACATGTATGTGTGTGTGTTTTTCTCTGCATAAGAGTTCATTTCATATGGACCCCAAAAAGGCTGGGCAGATTTTCTTGAAAATTTACACAACTGTACTTCATGTATCTAGGAGTTTTTTTCTGATATTTGCGGTTACAGAATACCCTTAATAAGTATTAATAAATATGGAAAACCAAAATAAAAATCAATAATTTTTTTAAAATCTACTTCTAGATAGGATGGTTTCAATTTAACTAAATTTTACACACTCTTACAGTCTACTATTGAAAAAATTTTCAAAAGTTTTATGACTTTTGGTCTAAAAATTTGAAATTTGATATATTCAGACCTTGGAATAAATCTTATTTTTTACCAGAAAATAGCTGCTGAAGGGTCAAACTTGAAAAATTGAACCATTGTGAGCCCATAGCGTCCACTGTGTGGCGATGACGTCATTGGGATATCAATATAACTGCAGATCACTAAAATAATTTTCGGCTTTCAAAAACAAGTTTTCTTAGAAAATAAAAATCGTCAAATTACAAAAAACACAAGTCAAAATGAGCCTAAAAGGAGCGTCAAATCAAACCTTGAGCTACGCCAATCAAAAATATCTATGGAGTTCATTAAAATGAAAGGTAGGTGTTGTTTGAACTAAATTTAAAACTCCCAAATCTCAAATTTATTGTTACTCCTATATCTTTTATAGCTACATGGACATTTAATCTTATAAGTTTTGTCAAAATGATTTTTAATAATATTGATGATATAGACCCACTTTCTGAATTAAAGAAAGTTTAAATACAAAAGATTTAAGGTTTTTTATATAGCAATAGCAGCAGTAAGGCGGAACATTGGTAAAAGCTTGGGCTATGGAATCGTATTACGCGAGTTCAAATCCCAGTCAAAGCAATTGCATCTAACTTTAACCGCCTCGGGCAGATGGGGCTGATTAATTCGGGCGAGTATCTCATCTAGATGAAGGGCAACACTGATTACAAAAGCACACAAAAGGTCCGGTCCTCCAGGTTGGGCATTGAGCATATGGCTAGTGACTCTTTCTTGTAAAAAACAAGTATGCCATGGAAACAGCAAAAGAATAATTTTGCTGCCCAACGCACCACTTGGTGTAATGGTGGATGGATGTACCAATAGAGAAATAAGTTGTGTTTAAAAAAAAGGGAGGAGGGTAAAATAGCAAACAAAAATAAATGATATTTTTTTTTTAGATATAAAAAAAAAATGGATAAATTAGCCAAGTTAATTATAAATTATAGATGCTTATTGAAAAAGAATTTATAACACTGTAGGAAATTTGTAATAATACTGTAGGAAATAAAATGCTATATTCTTCATAGTGCATTAATATTACTATATTAATAGAAATAGAAGAATATTCCTTTTGCATTCACAGTTAAATATTATAGTTTATGTTGGAAGCAAATTTTGAAAGCACCCAAACTCTTACCTGTAAGACAACACCTGTCTGAAAACTGATAGCAGAATACCAATTTAAAGAAGGCTGAAATATTCATGATGTATTTACTTACTAGGAGGCTAGAAAGGAATTTATCTGTATTAAAATCTATATGTAAGCATTTTAACAAAAACTAGTAAACTGATGGGGAGAGGCTAAATTCAAAGAGTAAAAAACAGGAAAATAAACTAAGTAGTTGAACTAATATTTTCAAGTTTTAGACAAAGACCATGATTTTATGTCAAACCTTTCCCTACAAATAACTGCAGTATTGTTCAGTTCAGCAAACTAAGTATTGTAATAACCCTACACCTTTAACACTCAATTATCACCTATCATTTATTTGTTTATATTTTATTTATATGAATTTTCATTAATGTAATTTCAAATAATAAAAACAAAAATTTATAGAATTTATTTCTATTGGAGGTAGAATCTGGACATAAAAAACATTCAGTAAACATTTATTTTCATAATTTGCTGTTAGATTAATTTGTTATAAATAGACACTTTTATGAATAACATCTTTAATTTGCATTAATTCTTATGTTTAACAAAAAAACAATAAATCATAAGAATCCATTCCTATTTATTTGATAAATATTTTAAATTTTCAAACCATTTCTACTATTTAATCCATACAACAGACCCATTAAAGAAATTTTCTATAAAATAATTACTTATTGAAACAGTTAATTTAGGATTCCATAAACATTTAGATAAAAACAGTAAGCAGTTGTTTTCCTTAAAATTTTGAAAATTTTTGTGAAGAAGTTGTGTATTACAGATTAAATAAATGGAAAGCCAAATCTAGACAATGAAAGTTTTTTAAATTTTTTGTGATAATTTTATTCTATGTTTTTAAGAGCAAATATTGAAATTTAAATTCACATTTTTCACTGGCCATGTTTATTTATTGATAAAATATTTTACAACATGCAATTTCCTCCTTGATACATTTCTCATGAAAGACTAGATTTTCTGTGGTCTGATTCATCTCCATCTGCCAGAAGAATTGGCCTTTTTCAAGCTTAACAACAACCAATGATTTTATGACTCATCATCATCACCATCATCTGGTGGTGGTGATACTTTGCCATGTGTCACTGTACTCTCATTATAAAGTCAAGAGGAATCTTTAGATAAAGAATAATATGGTTTTACAATAAAGATAAATGGCTCCTGTGTCTTACACATTGAAACTTCATGTGTTCTTGAAATTAATTTAAGTCCCTAGTTGCTCTGATGTATTTTTTTTTTAAATGTTAATCTATATACTAATATCTTCATTTTTTTTTTTGCATTTGTATCAAGTTCATAAAGTGGCAGTGAAGAGAGAGAGAGAGAGAGAGAGAGAGAGAGAGAGAGAGAGAGAGAGAGAGAGAGAACATCTATTGTCCTTCTGGTATAATTATGACTTAATCAATTAACTGATTTGATATATGCAGTTGTTGTTGTTAAGTTGTATTAATTAACAGATATCAATTATTTGAATAATCATTATCCTTTGTCAGAAATGTCTGCAGACACGACTATCCACTGTTTTTGTTGTTTTAGATGAATTTTTCATGAATAGGCCACTTATATTTTTTGTAATTAATCTTCCAGAATTCAGTTGATTTTGTTTTCAATTCAGTTTTTAAAGAACTTTTCTCCATTTTTTTCAGTTCAACTATCCAGCCAGCAGCAAGGATCTTTTGCTTATAATTTTGTTGTTATTAATTAAAACAAAAAAAATGTTTCTTGGTTTTTTCCACACTTTAAATGTAAATGAATGAACCATTTAATCCTTTGAACCCCCGACTTATCAAAATTAGCAAGTAGTCACTCAGAGTCGTTATATTAGAAGAACATATCAAATCCAAAATACTGGTGAGTCTTCTTTTGCCTTATGTTGTCAGGGCCAATATATCGGCGTCATAGGGATCCAAAGGATTACATGTAAATGAATGAAAGAGCTATTTATGTGGTTACAGATGAGTAATGTGTGTCTGCTAAACTCTGCTGCTGCAACTGCACTCACTGGTTGTAGAATAAATTGTTTTTCAGTTTTTTTGCTTGTTTTTGTTTTGTCCATACTATTTCCAAAAATCATTAAATTGCTTTTTTTGTTTTGTTTTGTTTTTTTGTTTTGTTTTTTTGGCTTAAGGGTCTTTAGTCAAAAACATAGTTAAAAAATGAAATAAACAAGAATTTATGAACAAAAGTATAAAAAAGAAAGAGGAGGAAAAAGGTTTTAGTTTCATTCATTTTGTTTTGTTTTGTTGACTGATTATTTTATTTTCTAATGAAAATGAAAAATAATTTTTATTCCTAGACTGATTTTTTTTTCCGCTCATCAGTTTAAAAAAGATAAAAATCATTAGCCAAAAAATTTATATTCTCTACGAATGTAACTAGATTTTTTTGTTTTTGTTTTTTATTATTATTATTATTATTTTAATTATTATTAGTCTAAGTCAAAACAATGAATTTAAGGAGAAAGAAAGAAGCTTACACCATAATTAATTGATAAGCATATTTTTAGGAGAAAAAGAATTAACAGCAAATAGCATTGTTGTGTTGTAAATGATAATGTTGGTAGCAGCAGCAGAGGAAGAAGAAGAAGAAAGAATAAATTTTGAGTGACTGAATATAATATTTATTTCTTTCTTTAACTAGAAATGACTAATTTTAGTAGCTGAGAGGGTAGGTAAAGCAGTCAGTGCAGGCAGAACCAGGAGCTCTTTATCACTCCAAGAAGGGTGGGTCGTCAGAGAAAGGGAGAGAGAAAAAGGAAGACATCATCCTCCTAAAAATTGTTGTTTTGGCATTATTACTACTAATTGTGTTTGTGTATTGAACCCTTTAAAACATAAAGAACCAATATATCGGACATGGTGACTTAAGGCAAAAGAAGAGATTTCAACTTCAACCTTTGGACCCTGACTTAGGAATATTACTAAGTAGTCACTACAGAGCCGTTCTATTAAAAAAAACTATACTAGGGTTGAAATGTCATTGTCTTTTTTGCCTTTGGTTACTAAGGCCGCTATATAGGCCCTTTTAGGGTTGAAAGGGTTAAAATTACAAGTTATTAGTAACCAGCAAAGTTTTATTGTTTTTGATACACATTTTATTTTCACTCACTTGGATGCATTAAGACTTGAGTATTTGATTTGACCAAAAGCAAAACTAAGACTAAAATAAAATAATAACCCTCAGTCTGAGATATTTAGTTCAAGTTAAAACTAAATAAAGGAAGAAGAAAATCATTTGGAAAAAAAATACTACAATAAACAATCTACGAATTTAATAATTACTAAAATGTTACTCTAGTACGATTATCTCAAAATAAACTTTAATTTGCTTTGATTACAGTTAAAATACAATGGAAGAAAACGGGATAGGAGACAAGAGAAGGGGAAACGAAAAAAACTTGAATTCAATATAGCAGTGCCCGCGCACATTGCTGCTGCTGCACAGTGCTGCTGGAGTGCTGCTGTGCTTAGCCAGATAGCGGCCCCAACGCAGATGCACCTTGCAGCCCCTTTACCCTAAAAAAGGCAACTTCTTGCACACCTATCTAAAGTATGATAATGATTATTTTCCAGTTAATCTTAATTATTTGGGTAATTGTTTGAATTACCAAAGGTGAGCGCTCTGTAAAGCCGAAGCCAGGAAGCCTTTGTGCGGCCCCTTGAGAGCTTACACTTCCCCCCACCCCGCAATTGCGAGGTCTGCGGGGGCCCTAAGCACGGCTCTGTTCAATAGTTGATGTGATGTCTGATGTGATAATTGTGAATGAATGTGGTATTATTTTGGTGTTCACTTTTGTTCCAGCTATTAAACAATAAACATTAATAATAATTAAAAATAAAATTAGAAAATTAATAAACTTTAATATTTCTGAAAAGGATTTAAACTTAAATTAAAACCTTTTTAATGTATTTCTTTTTGTTTGCTTTTTAATGAATATATTTCTTTATTAAAAAAAAAAGGGGGGTGGGTGATTTATGCTGAACGTGAACTTAACGTTAACCTGATCAATTTTTTTTACGAAAAAAAAAAAAACGTTTTCATGTCATTTCATTCATTCATTGAATTAATTCCTCATCCAATATTTCGGTAATCATTATTCACTCACTAGAAAATAAATTTCCTTATATTGCAAACGATTTTCAGTTTTATCTTTTCTAACCGACCTTTTTACAGAATTATTTCAGCCTACTTGTGTTTATGCTGTTGTGAATACTGACTATCAAAACAGTAACACAAGCAAGTCAAGTACTAACTACTACTACTACTACTAAGTAACTTAAGTAGTTGATAGTAGTAACTAAGTTAAGTAGTACTTCACTTTACTTACGTAGGTCGTATGACGACTAAATCGCACACCAGCAGCAGCAAAGACCACACTTATTGGTTTTTGTTTTTCTATGTATATTTGAGATGATTATTAGTCGAAATAATGAATACTACTACATTTAATAAATAAATGGCTTAATTATCTTACTATTGCGTAAAGAGAGAACAGATTAATATTCTTGCTTTTTCTCAACAACCACAACCATTCAACGAGTAGAAGGAAGAAGCAAGATAAAGGAAGATTTTTTTTTTTTTAATTTAATCTGCCTGGTTGATGAAAATGGTAATGGATGGAAATGATATGATTATCATTCATTTGATAATGTTGATTATTAGTCAGCTGGCTGGATCGAACCGAACTGTTCGTCAGTTCGGCGAACTGACGAACGATGACTTTTTTTAATAAGAAAAAAAAAATCAGTGTTTGAATTTGAATTTTTCTTTATTTTCTCTAATTTTCTTTTTTCTTTATTCGTCTCATGATGATAGTTACAAAAGAGACAGACAGAAAGAAAGAGTGGATGGGATGGGCGATAGAGGGCGAGAACAAAAACACAACAACTGTAAAAATTTAAGCACAAAGTTAAAGTAAAACAAACCTTTCAAGGGATACTGTTTTTTATTTTTATTTTTTATTTATTTTTTTTTAGAGAAAGAGAGGGGGGAGTTGTGTTATGATTGATTGATTGATTGATTGATAGAAATATATTATTTTGACAGTGATTATTGGTTGGTGGTTCTCGTTGGTTGTTATATTGTAAGTTCGTTACGTTACGTTATGTATTTCTTCCAGGTCAGAATTAATTTACTCGTGTCTTCCAAACTGTTTTTTTTTTGTTTTTTTTTTCTATGGGACATTTTTTTTTTCATTATTTAAATTCATTAATTATCATCATCATCTTCAATTACAAAACTAGCAGACAGCAGCAAAATCTTAATACAAGAAAGGAAATGGAAAGAAGCTGCTGAAGATGGCTGGCTGGGTTGTTGGCTGGCTGAAGACAGAGGGAAATAGTAGTAGTAGTCAGTGCCAATAAATGTGCAGTCAGTGGTGGTGCACAGTGAAAACTGACAGACGGTGCAAGAGTGTGCACTTTACTTTTACTGCTCTCTCCTCAACAAAGGAATAAAAAAAACAATTCTAACCCTTTCTTTCGGATATAGGGAGGGAAAAATTCCAGCCAGACAGAAAAATAATTGTTTGTAGGTGGGGTGGGGTGTTTTGGGTTAAATGTAAGTAATAAAAATGATTCACGAAAAAAATCCCCCCAAAGCAAGAGGGATGGTGGGTGATATTGGAACAAATCGTAAGAAATAGAAACAAAAACAGAACCAACAGACAGACATCCGGGACAGTCAGTGGAGGGGGAAGAAGCATGGCAAAATACAAAGCTGTTGGTGAGTGACGAGTGAGTGCTGTCTGTCTGTCTGTCTGTCTGTTTCTGTGTATATGCTTTTATTAAGCCTTTGGGCCCTAAGAGGCTGATATATCGACCCTAACAACATAAGATAAAAAAAGACACACCGATATTTTGACTTTAACGGCAAACGGAACGGCTCTGACTTGGTAATTTGGATAAGTCGGGTTTCAAAGGGTTAAAGAATTTTCTTGTTCCCCTGTGTCTGTGTTTGTTGTGTACTCAGTAGACTATTTTGCGATTTTACCATTTCTTTTAATTCTGTAGTTTATTACTAATAACTATGGAACTATAAGAAATGGTAAAATTGCAAAACAGAAGTGTAACATTATGTAACAAGAATATTAGAAGCAGAAGCCAGCCAGCATCCCTGTGATTAATCATGGTAATGAATGAATGATGATGTTTATTGACCCCCTTTTTTATTCACCTCTAAAGTGCCAAAAACACCTCAGTCACACGTCATTCTAGAATGTAAAATCATTCATTCGCCAACAACCATTTGAATATACAGAAAATCCTTAAATTCCTAAAAGAACTAAAAATTTATCAGATATGAAACAAACTTTTTCAATGATTTGAATACAGATGATAATTCCTAAAAGGACTAACAATTTATCAGCTGAACCAAAAGACCTTAATCATAGAGCTAGGTAAAAAAAAAATCTCTAATTAAAAATATTCTAATCCTTTGAACCCAGTCTACTCGAAATTACCAAGTAGTCACTCAGAATCGTTAGAGGAACATACTAAAGCCAAAATATTGGTGTTTTGTCATTTACCTTATTGTTGTCAGGGCCGATATATCGGCCCATAGGGTTAGCAAGATAAACAGCTGAAATATTTTATTGTTAAATAATTATCAAAGAAAATTGATGATGAAATGATGGTGATGATAGATAACCTGAACTTGACCTGATGCTGGAAGAAGAAATAATTCATAATTTGTCTTTTGTTACTTTTTGCTTCTGCTATTTTGAATAATTTACTCTAAAATCATGTTAGTTTATAAACAAACAAAAGAAAATCTACCAATCTAGGCACGAAAAGAAAAAATAAAGTAAAAATATTATATTATTTTCGAGTTTTATAAACAGTTGAAATCTCACAAAATAGCCTAAAACAAGGCAGAAATTATGCGAAAAAATAAAGGTTGTTTTGCAGTTACACTATTGGAGAAAAGAAAATTAATAGAAAATATTTAATAAAACCATTTTTCTTTATTTTTAAGACAAAAACTTTTTTTTTCAATTAAAAGAAAAAACATTTGTTTTTATTAATCTTCTTTATTAGATTAAAAGTGCATCCATTTTTTTTTTAATCAAGTTTTTTCAGCGAAATTTAAATAGTCTCCATTTTTTAATATTTTTATCAAATAAATGAATAACAAATGCCAAAAAAAGACCTTCCTATTGTAAAAATTGTAAAATTGAAATTAATTTTTATTTATATATTTTGCTTCATTTTGTATTCATATTGATCATCACAAACGTAACTATTAAAGAATTAATGCGTAAAAGATCGAACTCCAATCAGCAAAAATAAAAAAAAATTACCAAATAAAAAAAGAAGACAGGTTTTAACGGAAATTCTTTCTCCATGAAAATAAAAGCTTGTTGTTAATATTGTTTATCAGTTTTTATTATAAAACATCTTTTTACACAAAATAAAAAAAAAGAAATAGCAAAATTTTAAAGGCCAAAACTTAAATAAACCAAATAATTATTTTGTACCAATTTTTAATGACAGAAAAATTCGAAAATAAAAAAAAAACTCCAGATTTTTTCAATGTTTAAATAAAATAAAAACAGTTATTTACAAAAAACAGGAAACAAAATTTATTTTAATAACTAATATTTTATATATCTCGTAATAGAAATTACAAAAGTTTCTACAAATATTAAATCGTATCATTTTTACTGAATTCAAAATATTTAATTTGTATTCTTGAACAACTTAAATAATGAACAACATTGAGAGAAGAAGAAGCAAACGACAAGAAAAAGAGTTTCGTTCATACGTTCGACTTTCATGTTTGTTTGCTACATACCTGCATGAACTGTATCTGCTAGGTCATATTTAGATGCAATTTTGGGATATTCCTTAAGGTTACGTCCACATAATAATATTTCTCCAGATAATTGAGCTTCCTCGAAAACCCGTTCTAAAGTTCTCGAAATTGATGTCGGGCTCTGGCCGCCCGTCCCGTAAGTGGCCGCCATCTTTTTACCTCCATCTATCATGGCGGTAGCGACGGCGC
Source organism: Idiosepius hallami (assembly GCA_034780655.1). Classification (NCBI taxonomy): domain Eukaryota; kingdom Metazoa; phylum Mollusca; class Cephalopoda; family Idiosepiidae; genus Idiosepius; species Idiosepius hallami. The sequence goes on from JAUZSX010000050.1 coordinate 3,836,792, forward strand.
ATGCTTCTTGCATAAATGGAAATGACATCAGCAGCAGCAGCAGTTTCTGACAAGCAAGGGGTGCAGTCAAGAGGAAGAAGGGAGAGGACCAGATTCAAACATTTTCTCTTTATTTCTAACCAATTCAATTGACTTCCTTATTTTAGATTTCTTGTTTCTTTTATATTTTTCTCCGTCGCCTTTTCAGAGATCTCCAACAAAGAAGAACGAAGAACTACCATGAAAACAATCTAAAAGACCTTAAAGCAGACCATAAATAACAGAGTTCCTAAAGAAACAAGGCTATAGCAAAAAATCTAAAACTTTAATAAACAATATACTTGGTGAACAGAACAGCAGCCACCTACCAAGTTTGGCACAAGACCATTTTTAAGCTTTAATTAATACTTTAATAAACAACAAACAAAAATAACCAAATCAGCATTAAATGAGCCATGAGGGTTAATTCAAAAAAATCTTTTCATTCTTTCATTGCATTTACACATTTTCAATAAATTTAATTATCCTTTATTTGTTTTTATTTTTGGCCTTTTATTTGTGAGTAAAGAGTAAAAAATAAGTTTAAGATATTTTTCTTTAATTTACCCTTTTCAAATAAAAATAAATCTTTTGATTTTTATAAATAATTTCGAAGAAACTTTTTTACATATTCTCATAGTTTAGAACATTTTCTTTTCACTTTTTTTTCTGATTCTTAGTTATAAAATGGTTTGATTATTTGATTTTATTACAATAATTTCTTCGTTTAAAGTTTGTCTTTACTTTTCTTTTTTCTTTTTTTTTTTTTTGTTTGTTTTTTAAGTTGGAGTTTATTTTATCTGATTTTATATTTTTTGATAATTTTTGTTGTGGTTAAAAATCACAAATTAATTGTTTAAATTGTAAAATAAATAAAATATTAAAACAATTATTTTAGTTTACAGAGTTGAATGAATTGAACAAGACAGCACACACTCATACAGTGCCACTTTCAGTGAGTCTGTGTCTGCAAAAATGTCCTGTCATGACTCCAGCCTGCGAGCTCCAAGCTAAATCATTGAAATATAGAAAGAAAATTCATATATTCATGTCCACCCACCTACCAGTCACCGCACCCACCACGCCATTACCATCACGAATTAAATTTATTTCACCCAATAATTGCAACCTCTTCAGACTGACACAGTAGTCACACCATAATTGAGACAGATTCATTCAAATTATTCTTATTTTACATTTGAAAACTCATGAGAGCTTCTTGTCTAATAATATTATTTTTAACTTGAAGGAGGACCTGTTAGTTTTGGTCTATATATCATTTCATAAAATTTATTACTGTTGGAGGAGAACGATTTTTTATCCAATTTTCTCTTTTACTCAAATCTTGATTTAATTTTTTTTTTTTTCCGTGAGGGTATTAATTTGATGTGTTAATTAATGTTATTCAGTTCAAATTATATGACATTTATTCATACATAAAATTTTTTTCTGAAAAGTCCCAAAAATATTAATAGAATAGATTTTAAATTACATTATTAGTATTATTATTATTAGTTTGTTCCTCAAATTCCATTTTCCTGACTTAATTATGTATTCATGAGTGGCTGATAAGGCTAATGTTGGCTAGAAATCCTCTACCACAGGTAGGACAGAAGTGGGTAGGAGCCAAGCTAGTATTCTTGGCATCTCTTTCTTTTCTGATCAGCCTCTTTAACTCTGCTTGCCCGTGACCACCGGTGGCCTCTGCTTGCCTGATCATCTATTCGTCCGCTTCAAGTGCCCTTATCACAACAGCATGGCACCAGGAGGGACGATCTGTGACAAGCGTCTCTCAGGACCCAATGTTTATAGAAAACTCTCTTAGAGAGAGCTTTAAACTGTCCCGCTTTTTCTGTCCTCCTACTTTGTGTTTTCCTTGAGCTAAAATTATATAAAAATATTACATCAATTGATTTACGAAATATTTTCAAATGCCTAAATTATGTTTCTAAAAATGAAAAAAATAAATTTTTGGTTGAGATAAGTTTGGTTAAAATAAAAGCACAAAAACAATAAAGAAGTAAAATCTAAAAAGAAACAAAATCACTTTATGCTCACTCCCTGAGTGAGTGAGTGCACTGCCATTGTGTACAAAACAACCATTTTCACCAACTTAGTTTGCTGACACAAAAGAAAAACATGGTTAATTAATTAATTGGTCAATGAAATTAACTATTTTGCTTTGACACTTAATCCCAATTTTCTTTCTGTCTGACAAAAACTTAAAACAAGGGGAAAAAACATTTAAAAAATTAAATTTAGTTGCATTCACAGAAAAAGAAATAATTCAGTTTTTTTATAAGTTGTGTTGCCTCCATTCTATTGCATCCATCGTTTATGCTTATTATAATTATTTCTTCTGCCCTGAAGTAATGTATATCATATCTAGGTGTAGTTGTGTTGCCTCCATTCTATTACATCCATCGTTTATGCTTATTATAATTATTTGTTCTGCTACTGAATTAATGTATATCATATCTGGGTGACAACTGATAATCTGTAAATGTTCAAAATTTCAAAAAGCCCTAATAATTTTTCTTTTCAATAAACTAAAATCAAGGATCCAATTATATACAAATTAGATTTATTTTTATTGGAATGATGATGCAGTTAAAAAATCCGATTCAAGACTGTATTATTATGCATATATAACATAAAACAAACTCCAACCTTAAAAACTCATTTTGGTTATAAAATTTTTGATTTTTTGTCAGCTTTTTATTATTATTTTTTTTTCTATTATCAATATATACCCCCTAAAGATTCTGCCCCCTAGCATGTGCCGCCAGGGGTGGGTGAATTCACCTCTTAATGAACTCGTCTACTGACTATAAAGTCAGCTCATCTTACTAGCCACGGGAGTGGATTACAGAAGTCGTCAGGAGTAGCCATTTGGCTGCAGCGCATGTGCAGACCATATATTTCTGTTATGTACCTTGTTATTAATAATACTTATGTTATAACTTACAACTGTCTTACGTCTTTTCTTCGGTAACTACACTGAATGAGATATTCGGTTACAACAACTGGTGACAAAGATGAGATCATCATCACAACAATTATGCATTTGTATTTTTTTTCTATTTGTTTGATATTTAATTTGTAAAAACTTCCTTTTGCTTTTGTGCTTTTACAAATGTTTTATTTTTTTCTTTTGACCATATCTTCTTATCATGTAACGTATTTGTTATATTCCTAAATACTTAGGAAATAAGACAAGTAAGTTACACCGAGTGGAAGTGTAAAAAAAGGGTTTATTTATAATACAGAAACATAAGGCTGCTCGCCAAGGTAAGTATAAGGTTCATAGTAATAAGTATGGGGAAGAAAGTCTGAGGAGGAGGTAAGACCATGCGTCTTACTGCTACTGTGTGTCTGGACCAACGTCGTACTGAGCGGTGTCGTCCGGTGTCCTCTTCCGGTGTCTTCTGTTCGCTGTTAAACAGTCCCATATATATACACAGTTTGTAACCGGTATATAGCCAGTTATAGTTCCTTCACAACAGAGTTCAAATCCCTGTAAAAACTATTTCATTCACCTTTGAAAGTGGTAAAAGCTTTTACTCTTGAATCGTATTATACTAATTCAAATCCCCGTGGAAACTACAGGGCTTACCTTTAACTGCCTTGATAAGATTGAGTTCGTTAACTCGAGACAGTAACACATTTAGGGGAAAGGCCCATAGTTATAATGAGCACATAGAAATTGCCTTGTGTCTAACTTGAGTTTGTTCTCTACCTAGTAAATATAAATCCTACAAAAATTCAATTAAAATAAAATATTCGGTTGTCCCGAAAGTCGGAGAAACCTTGTCAAGAATTCTTTTATTCGAATCGGGTTAAATGGCACTTTCATCAGATTTGAAAGCGTACGGATCGATGGCAGAAATTCATTGAAAATGGTGGGCTTTATTTTGAGGAATAAAATTTGTTCTTTTTGTAATTACTTGACTAGGAAAATTGTTTTATCACAAATATTTGCTAGAACCCATATTGAAAAATCACGCCCTTTTTATAGTAGACACACGCCATATATAGTAGATCACAAACATTCGGTAGATCACACATTTAAATAGCATTCTGTTTTTAATACTAGATTAGTAAATGCTGTAAATATTAGACCAATAATAGGTCACAAACCTTCGGTAGATCACATATTAAAATGATATTTTTTCAATAGTACATCTCATGCTGTAAATAGTAGATCCTTAACAGATCACGTATTTAAATAGGACACTTTTTTCATAATAGATACCATGCTGTGAATAGTAGATCAATTGTACATCATAAATATATCGTAGATCACGATTTGAAAAATTGCAAAACAAAAGATGGTGATTTTATTTATATTCTTTTACTGGGCAACGACGGTGGAGCATTGGTAAAAGCTGAGGTTCTGGAATCGTATTATGCGAGTTCAAATCCCAGTAAAAAATCATTACACTCACTTTAGCAGCCTCGGGCAGATGGGGCTCGTTAACTTGGGAGAGCAGCTTATCTAGGTGAAGGGTAACACCGAATGTAAAAAGCCC
>JAUZSX010000050.1:3859156-3873684 GCA_034780655.1 Idiosepius hallami
AGGCCATTTTTAAGGTGAATGTAATGGTTTTTGATTGGGATTTGAACTTGCATTTTAAGATTCCAGAGCCCAAACTTTTACCAATGCTCCACCTTCAAAATATTGATTCTGAAAGATGTGAATTTTATATTTACTTGGTAAGCAGACTAAGTTTCGCACAAGGCCATTTTTAAGGTGAATGTAATGGTTTTTGATTGGGATTTGAACTTGCATTTTAAGATTCCAGAGCCCAAACTTCTACCAATGCTCCACCTTCGCTGAAAGATGTGAATATAACTGTAAATAATTTTTGAAATCCTTTTTTTCTTTAAATTTTCTTGTTGGTTTTTGTTTTTGTCTAAGCACCAGGATTTTTGTTTAGATTTGAGTTTCATTTGCCAAGACTTTTCATTTGAAAACCAGTTTGTATGTATGTCTTTGGTTTGTTTTTCTTTTCTGTCTTTGAGACTTTTCTTTTCAGGATTGATCAGTGTCAATTTTGATCTGATTCTTTAAAGCAACAGTATGTCTCTTCTCATTTTATAAACAGGAAGGAAGTCAGAGCTAAATAAGTTCTTTTCAAGTATTTCTAAAGATTTTTAAAGTTGCTATCTTCTTTGCATAATGATCTTAATAGCTGAGTTGGATATAACATACCTGCCTGTGGGGTTTTATATATATATATATATATATATAATCTACTAAACTTATATAAATTAGTGTTAAATCCACTTTGATAAAAGTTTATTTAATTTTGTCATATTCATGACATTGATTTATGCTCTCCTATTTTTCTCAACTTTGCTATAGGTGGACAACCACAAAGATCATTTTAAGGCAAAAAAAAAATGTGGTTTGAATTCATGTAAAATATGAATTTATCATAATGATGGTATAATATTCAAGAAAATAGATTTTATATCATTTTTTTATCCCTGATAAAAAGCTTCTTAACAGCGTAACATTTGATAATTTTTGACTTTGGATATTATCATTTATTTTTCTCTCTTTCTTTTCTCTTTTTTCCTTTTTTCTTTCCTTTCTTCTTTTCTATTCTCTTTTCTCTTTGTTCATTTCTTTCTCTTTTTTTCATTCTTTTTTTTCATTTCTTTTTTTCACTTTTCGTTTTTTTCTTTTCTTTTTTTCACTTTTCGTTTTTTTCTTTTCTTTTTTCGTTTTTTTCTTTTCTTTTTTCTTTTTTTTCTTTTTTTCACTTTTGGTTTTTTTCTTTTCTTTTTTCCCTTTTTTTCTTTTCTTTTTTTCTTTCTTCTATCTAGTAGCTACTTTTCCTTTTTTTTCATTTTTTCCTCATTTCTTCATTTAATTCATACTTGTAACTTTTTTATCAACAAATAGGGTCTCTCTATTTTTTAGATTAATGTATGTAATAATTTTTCTCATTTGCAATTCTTTGCTATTGCCTATTAATCAAACTTTACAGCACTTAAGAAGTTATTTTGAGTAGATTCGATTGTTTATAAACAGCTCTTTTTTATATCTTCTTCTAACTAGGTGTGTTATGTGATCTTTGAATTGAAGGGTGCTTTTAGTCCTAAAAGAGCCCCAGAGGCACACTGAAGTGTTATTGCAAATTACAAAGTTATTCATTCATGTTTAACATGCCAAATTTTAAAAAATTCCAAGGTGTAGTTTTTGAGAAAAGTATGTACAGATAAACAGACAAAAGTGAATTTCTTGGCCACATCCCTTCTTTGTCAGGGGGGGGCAATTAAATAATTTAAAAAAAAATTTCTTTTAAAAGCTCTTTTTTAAGATTGTTTTTTGCTTTATCAATGTTTAAGTGGCTGTTAAAGTATGAGAAGAAAATCAGTAAGGGCTGTTCAATAGCAAATATATTACTTTTTGAGGATGGACTTCAAATATTCAAAATTTGAAGATGGACATTAAAGTTTTATTTTGATATCTACTTCTGCATTATTAATTAAACTTGTCTATCTTTTGAATGGTTTATGGCTTTCTCATGGTGAAATCAAAAGAATGAAGACAGTTGGTATTGACAGATTCTTTTTATTTAATGTTGTATTATATTCTAGAATTTGCTTTAAAACTGATATAATCAACATTTTTTGTTTTTTCTTAATTTTATCTTAATTCTATTTTTAGAACCTATTTTTATTTTAGGATTTGTAAATGTATTTCGTTTTTTTCCTATTTGTTTTGTTCACACCATTTAACTAGATATATTAGTTATTGATTTTATCTTTTGCAGCCTCTACTCCATTACTAATTGATTTTTCCATTTAAAAACTTATTTTATTTGGTTTTACCAATGATTTTTTTTTTATCTTTCAACATATTTTTTTAAACACAATGTTGTATATATATTTATAAAAGATGTTAGTAATCTCTGTGAAAAATAAAGAAAAAATATCATAGAATTTGTAAATTGAAATTTTTTGTAAAAAATATTCACCCTAAATCTATCTCTGCTTTGACATTGAAAAGATGAAATTTGGTCTCGTTGGCATTATGTCAAATTTTCAATAAAGTATTTGGCAAATGTTAATGCAGTCCTGAAACCTTACCTCGAATTCTTGCATACATCCTTTGCCATAGTCACTAAGTAGACAGTTGTCAAAAGCAGTGGAAGAGGAATATAACTGAAAGAACCTTAGATGAATTAGAAATAGAAATAAAACAAATCCTAACCTTCTTCCCATTTATCAATCATGGTTGTGTACAAAATTGTATTTAAATTATAGAATTATTTCCATTATGGAAACTCATTATAGGTTATACTTATTTAAATTCTTTTTTTTTTTTTTTTTTTATTCCTTTAAAATAGTTTTTGAAATAAGCATTTATAAATAGATCTGATTTAAAGGATCTGTGACAAGTTTTTTTTTTTTTTTTTCAAATGGTAGAACAAAATGTTTATAGACAATTATTTCTTATATATTTTTATATATTTTAAAATTGTATCTTTTTTTTTTTCAAAAAGTAGAACAAAATGTTCATAGACAATCATTTTATTATATATTTTATTTTAAAATTAAGTTTTTTTCCTTTTTTTTCTTTCTTTTTTCTTTCAACTTTCTCCATTAATTTTTCTTCCCTTTTTCAGCCAGAAACCATTGGAGATTTATACAGTTTACAAGAACTCTGGCTAGATTGTAATGACTTAGTTCATTTACCTCGGGTAAGTCCAATAGATTCAGAAATTTAATTCAGAAGAAGTTTTACTGATGATCAATAACAAGTTATCATTTTTATGGTATTATGTTTTTTTTTTATTCCTTTTTGACAACAGAAACAAAAAATTGAGAAAAAAAGTAACTATTAATTAACCTGTTATTGTTTAAAAAAAACTTTCTTTGATCGTTTTATTTTAAGTTAAAAAAACATTTTCCTTTCACTAATGGGAGATTTGTCCATGAAAACAAAACAAAAAAAACAGTCACCAAAAAGATAAGCAATTTTTTTTTTATTTTTAGTCCCCAACTGAAAAAATCATTCACCAATGTGAGTGATTTACTTGCAATGTAGAGCCCTGAAAACAAAACCTTATGTTTCTGAAAACTACATAAGAAATTTAATTTCTGTAAAATATATATATATATATATATATATATATATATATATACTGTCACATAATATTAATAATATATCAAGGGTTATGATTCTCTAAAGTTCTTCACGGTTCATTGTGTCATCTCTACTGGATTTGCATAGACGTCCTTAAAAATTCTTTCTTTTCAATGATTGGGGAATATTTAAGTTTTTTTTATATTATCTTAAAAGATAAAATAATTGCCAAGGGCCTAAATCTGGTTACCTTCTCAACTGAAAGAAATCAATAAAATGCATTCAAAATATGTTTGTCATTATTCCAATGGACTTTGGGAAGGTTTCATCTTGTTAAGAAAAAAAAACATCTAAAATTTTATCATTCCAAATCAAACCTATCCTATATCTTCCAGTATGAGGTTATATTTTCTTCTAATTCAAGAATTCTTCCAAAAGTAATGTCACTTTAGATTTTATCATTCCATATCAAACCCATTCTATTTCTTTTCTATCCTATATCTTCCAGTATGAGGGCTGTTCCAAAAGTAAGCTCTCCTATTTGATATCCCCTCTATTCTCTATCTTTTTTTATCTTGTATCAAGACAATTCCCCCTTGTGGAAGATGAGTTTACTTTTACTTTTCCAGATGAAGCCTTTCCTAAATTTCCTTTTTTATTTATGTTCTATTAGCACACCCTTCAAAATGTAAATGTTTATAACTAGTCTGGTGTCTACACTTGATAAAAAGCACAAACGACAATTCATCCATAACTATAACATTTTTGTTGGAAAAATTGAGTCGAGTATTTTTTTTTTTCTTTTGAAAAAATGAATTATAGAAAAATCTTATATTTTGCTTTTAATATAAAATTTAGGGTTTTATCTTTCAGAAGAAAACAAAAATTATTTATAAATTATAGATTTTAGTAGATTTTAATTAGTTAAAAAAAAAGTTTAGTTTTAGTTTGTTTTTTTACCGTTATTTTATATAATTTTGTATTTTTATTTTTACTCAGGTTCTTTAATTTCTTTCACTTTTATCTTTTTTTGGGGGGGAAAGTTGCTCATGTTTTCCAGTTTGGAACTGCTTCTAACTTATGTGAAATATTCTCTCTCCAGTTGTAGAATTATTCAGCCATCTAACCAGTTCTTTGTATGCATGCACATACGAATAATACCCCTTATCCTTGCCTAATCTCCTCTTTCGTATTGTCATCTCCTCTAATCTCTTCTTAGCCACTTGCTTTATGCCAGACTGCCATAATAATAGGTTGAACAACATTACATGCAATTAATTGCTGCAAATCCCTTGCTATTTCCTACAAATCTTGTATTCTTACATCATCCAATTTATTTCTTCAATGGGAATTGCACAGCCGGGCATCACTAATCAAGAAGATTAAAAACAAAAACAAAAGAACAGCAAAAAGTCTAGTAGGAGAAATAGAGATGACACAAAATGGTCTAATTATCTTTCATAATTATCACATTTTTCTATGGGAGCAGTTGCTTCATGTCTCCATGTGCTGCAGACTCCTTGAGTCAGAATTAATATAAAAAACAAAGAAAAACAAAAAACAATATATGAAGGCTGATAATGTTTCAAAATGATGTTTTAGTCATGAAACTTTATCCGTTTCTTCCTCCCCATTTTGTTAAGTTGCTCATCATTGTCATTCTCAAAGAACTCTATCTAAACAAAGAAGAACTGAAGTCTTGTCTGGATAATTGTGAACATACCTGACACTTTCAGGTTGTTAATCAAGCAAAATGGATTTTCTTTTCTTATTTAACCTGCTTTTATTGGGATTCCCCATTGCTTTTGCTGTGAATTCCTAAAAGTGTTTTTGTGACAAAACCAATTCATAAATTGTAATAAAATAAGTCTTGTCATGATCTTATTCCTCACAAAAGCATTCTCTTTTTTTTTTCTTTTCTATCTTAAGCTTTCTTTTCATTAGTTTTTCTTGCTTGCTACAAAGGAATATACTTGTTACCAGCCGTTAAGCATTATTTTCAGCCAAACATTTTTATTGTTGCTTTTCAAATGTTTCTGCAAAATTTTTTAAATAGATTTATTTTCATTGAAGTTCATAATGGGAATTTATTTAAATATCTAATGGTTAAATTTAAAATTTATTTTATTTGTATTTTTTTAGTTTTCTATTGAATTTGACCATATTCTTTTCTTGTTTTCTTAGCATAACAAATAAACAAATCATTATGTTTGAGAAAATTTATTTTTGTTATATGTGCATTTAATTGAAAATAAGAGTGGAAATATATAACTTCTACATTCTTTTGTTAAAATTACTTATTGTTAATTAGTAATATATCATATTTTTAATATCTTTTTAAGTTGGAATATTTTCAATTTTTTCCTTTTTCAAAATTAGGCATTGTATTTACTAGATATAATGCAATTAATGTACTTTTTCTACTTTCAATGAAAATAGATAAAAATCGTATATAAAGCATTCACCTTTTTTCTCTCTTAGATAATTAACTGATAGATAGAAAATGATTTTTAAATGAAAAAAATAAACAAAAATAACTTTCACTAAAATATTAAAAACTATGCTTGAAAGATAAAGATCAATTTTAGTTTATGTTTAGGTCCATTTTGGTCTCACACACACACACAAAAAAAAATGATGATAAAAATAAAACGAATGAAGACATTTTCAAGAAAAGCTTCCCTATTTTTGATATTTGTCTTGGGAAAAATTTATTTTCTTTTCATTTTCTGTAAAAATATTTAGGTTTTATTAAAGTATTTTATTTTGCTAGGTAAAAAGGTTTTGTTGAACAAATATTGTAAAAGAAAAAGCATAAAATAACCCCAATATCTATTACCTCTCCTTTTTTTTCCCTCTGTATTCCGTAATCTTTAATTTTACAATATTAACCCTGCCCCACAATTTGCAGATGAAATTGATGAATCATGAAAAGAGAGAACAGGAACTTCATTTTTTTAAAAACTCCACTCAATTTTATTCCTATTCTCAAAACTCAAAATTAAAATTAACTATCACAAAAATCTGTTGTAGTTGTAATTTCCTTCAACTACCTACTTCTAACCGTGTCCTTTTTCCAATAATAACCAAGCGATTGAGCAGCTACTGAAATCTTTTCAAACTTTTTTTTACAAATACGATATTCTCTCAAGCAACAGAACTAGAAATGTGTCTACATTTGAAATCGATGCCAGCTCAAGATATTGCATCTACTACAAAATAATAATGTCATGTACAGGATGTGAAGTCATGGTTATTGGATGCACTTTGGATGGAGATAAAGAAATCTGAATTAAACTTTATACCACAATGAAAGTGCAGCGTTCTTCTTTAGGTTTTAAATTTAATTTACATGTAAAGGGACTTCTCACTTTAAGCATGTTCACTTTTAAGCAAAGTGAAAACCAACAAGAAATTTGTCACATTAAGCGTTTAGTTCGAATTTATGCGAAAATCAAACTGCCTGCGACTGATCAGTGTGGTTTAGTTCAGTTAAGCTGCCACTAGGTGTAAGTAGGTAACCCGTGCTTACCAACTTCTCCCTTATTGTTTCCTACTCGCTTGTAGCATCAACACCTTTCCACATCTTTTACCGCATCTTTACCATAGCTTCCAAGTGCCCTTCAACATCAACTACACGTATTCTTTCAAAAGTCTATTAATGAATGACATGTCATTAAACAAGAAAATAAGAAATACAGTGTGTTTATTGTCCCACAAGTTAGTTTATATTACTCATCCCCAATTCGCTACTCTCGTAGTCTACAGTTCAGCCCGGATATATTATTTAAATTCCCATTCTGCGAAAAATCACTTTATGCGAGCCCTTCAGAAACGTAACCCTCATGTAAAGTGATAAGTTCCTGTATTAAATAATGACTTTATTATATAAACCTTTAAACTCCTTTGTCCTTTCAGGAAATTGGCCAACTGAAAAAACTGACACAGTTGGATGTCTCCGAGAATCATTTAGAGTCATTGCCAGAGGAGATAGGGGGCTGCCACAACTTAACAGACTTGTGCCTTTCTCAGAATAATCTTGAAACCTTGCCAGAGGGTATTGGTAAGTAATTGGAAAATAACAATTTTTCATTTATTTATTGATACTGTTTTTGTGTGTGTATGAAAATGTGTGTGTGTGTGTGTGAAAATGTGTGTGTGTGTGTGAAAATGTGTGTGTGTGTGTGTGTGAAAATGTGTGTGTGTGTGAAAATGTGTGTGTGTGTCTGTGCATGTGTATAAGTTTTTCAGGTATTAGATTAGATTGAACATTTGCAAATTAATGCAATAAGTAAAGAAGTTTGAAGTATTAGAATTCAATAAAATGGCTTATTGAAATGCAATAAATAAAATTAGGTAAGGCTGTCAAAATTTCTTAGCTTTGCTTCTAATATTTTGAGGTAAAATTTTTAAACAATGAAAAGTTTACAGATTTTTTTTTTATTTAGATGCGGTTAAATGATTTATGATTGTTATAAGAGTGTGCAATATAATTTTTTTTTATTATTTATAAATTTTTATAGTATGAACTAAAATTTTGTTTGAATTGATTTGTTTAAAGCACACTAAAAGATGTGAAAAGTGTAGAGCGAGAGAAAAAAAATTATTTTGCCTTTTTACATTTATAGAATCTGAGATGATTCAAGAAGTCAATGATTAGAATTAAAATCTCTTTTTTAGCTTTTCTTTTTTTTTTCTTCATTCAAAATTAACATTTGGTTGGATTTAAATGATGGAATCATTAGTGTTCAACTTGGTTTACTGACTTCTCATCACCTGACTATTCTTCACAGTCTATTCATCACGAGACGTTTCATCACATGGACAATTTATCATGGACAATTCATCACTCCAACATCGATAACTTTATTACTCTAAAGAAAAAAAAAATTACATTTATTCATGTAATAATGTTAATTATGTTTTTATTATGTTATATTTTTAGCCCCTTTGGAAATTTGAGGGTTATTTTTACGAGAGATTAAAGTGAATCAATATCATTGAATATCATCTACTTTTAAAAAAACTTTTTAAAAACAAACATTAAAAAATTTTTTTTTAATTTTATTTTCTATTTTTTTGATTTAAAAATCTAAAAAAATTTCAAATAGTTTCATTTTATTTTAACTTAATGTTAGCAAACATTTAATTTAAAAAAAAAAGTCTTAGTAAAAACAAGTCGGTGATTAAATGGCTCGTAGTGGTGAATTGTCAACATAATGAAAAAAATCATGTGATGAAAAGACCATGATGAATTGTATGGTGATTAAAAGACTGTACACCTTCAACTTACCTTTTAAATGAAACAATTTTATTATCTCAACAAAAACAAATATAGAAAAAAAAATTAGAAAAACCTATCTATAAAGAAAGTTTCAACAAAACTTGATTTCTTACAATTATTTTTTAATGTATATGAAGCAATATGCGGCCATCGGTGGGAATTGAACCAGCGATGGCTCGGGTACATAGACAATGGGATGTGGAGCTCTGACGCAGGAAGCTGCGTAATCCGAATTCCGTGCTTCCAGCAGGAACTCCAAAAGCTGAAGTTTACGTAAAAGTGACGTCAATAAACTTTATAAAGGAAATCAAAGAAGAAAAGAGAGGAGAGAGAAAACGAGAGGTTGGCAGACAAGTGACACACAAAGACTCAGCCACTAGACTCCTTTGCCCTGCAAGGGCAAGGACGTCAAGCATAAAAAGATCGGTCTTTCATCCTCTCTTTTACCTACTCTCTGTCATTGGAACAACCAAGAGAGAGTGATAACAGTAGTAAAAAAACAAATAATAAAAAAAATAATTAAAACTATTGAAACGAAAGAACATGTTGTTGTGTGTTGATTTCAGTGTCTTGTGTTCTGTAAGTTAAGGGGGTCCCATAATATTACATATATTCCACAATATAAGTTTATATCCAAATAACTTGATGATCTAAAAAAATAGTGTGAAAAACAAAATAAGTGACCAATCAACCAGTTGCTCATCTGTCTTCCTTAAATATGATTTTATTCATTGTTCATTCATGGAAATTTTCATGTTAAAAAAAAACTAGCACATTTCAAAAGCCAGAGTACTTACTCATTTGCCTAAAGAAAAATGTATGAATATTACATCATTTTAAGTAATACAAACTAGCATCACAAACCTCATCACACACGTATAAATATATTATTATCTGATAACTTAAAAAATATTTCAAAATATGAGACGGAACAATTTTCTCTAATTCCCGAATAATTTGATTACAAATATCACTTTTTGATAATTCATATTTTATTTTTTACAGGTTCTCTAAAGAAACTATCAATTCTCAAATGTGACCAAAATAAACTTGTGAAGCTATCTTCTCAAATTGGAAAGTAAGTTACATTTTTACCATCTTTAAAAATTATATAAAAAAATATATGAAATTAAAAATTATTCTATCATTTGTTTATTTTTCTTTATTATCCAAAAAGAGCATACAATAAAAAAAAAAATGATTTTGAGATATAACATTTTTTTATTGTTATTCCTATTATCAACAAACCAAATGGATATATTTAAATACTTATCTATTCTTCATATTAATTGATAAAATATAACTCACACCCAGACCCATGTTTTTATCTCTAATAAGATCTTTAACCTTTTCAGAAGACTCATTATAATCTGAATTTTTTTAGATCATGAAATTGATTAGTAATATTGAACAAATGGTGTTTCTTAGACATTAAGTAGATGTTTTTTTTTTTAAATTCCATTAAAATAATTTGTTTTCTAAATATCTAATTTTTCATTTATTGAATTTCTAAAAAAGTTTTGTTGCTGACAGATCATTTCATTTGTGAGATTATGTATATCTAATTTTTTTATTATTATTAAAATGTATTCAAAATCTATCACTTAAGTTTTCTACGGATATATACCCTTTATGAATAAATTGATGGGCTTGGATAATAGTAATTTAAAATTGAAATAGAAATATCTATTTCAAGTCTTGTTTGTTTGTTTTTTTAAAAAAATCATAATTATAAAAAATTTTGTGTAATTTATGATCTGCTTCTTCCATTTTCACACGGCCATAAGTGAAATTAAAGGAGTTTTCTGAATTATTTAATTCTAGTGTATTTCAGTAATAAATTTCTTCCAAATGTTAGGAATGTTTTCTGTTGGTTTTATTTTGTACACTGGTAACACATCAACCATAATACCAGTACTTGGTAAAACTCCAGCATTTCCTATCTTTGCTGGAATTCTCCAGGATGATACTCTTGCCCCATTTCTCTTCATCATGGTTGTAGATTGTTATGCAAATGTCAGCTCACACCATATCAGAGAAGGGCTGTCAGCTCAACTTCAAGAGAGGTTCTAGACGAACAGCCGAGTATATATAAAATACAGGTTTTGCTAATGACATTGTTCTAATTAGCCATTCTCTGGGGCATGCATAAGACCGCTTCTAATTTTGGATTAAGCATCTAACAATCCTGGTCTCTATCTCAATGAGACTAAAACTGACTGCCTGAACAGATGTCTTACTCCTACAGATCTCATAGTCATGACGCGTAGTTATGCCTCACTTCAAATTGTTGAGGACTGTCTATTTTAGCTCCTTCATCTCTGAATCAGAGAAATACTTTAACACCAGGAAAGGTATGGCATGGGCAGCTTGCAACTATATGGACAGAGTTTGGACATCATGGCTGCCAAGAAACATCAACAAAGAAATCTGCTGTGTCTCTACACTCCTGAGATCTCAAAGAGTGCAATTTGCTGGCCATTGCTGCTTTGCTAAAACTGAGGTGGTCTCATCTCTTCTCCTATGGAAACCATGTTCTTATAATCTGAGAACTAGAAAACAGTCATTTCCTGATTTCATCTCCAGGGATGTATCAGAATTGAGAAACTAGGGAAGGCAATGGTTGATAGGGAAGTTTGGTGCAGGTTAGTGAGATCCATGACAACAATTATAGTTGACTACAAATAAAATAAAATGTTGACTTCCTGAAAGATACATATAATTCATTATATTAAATTACTAAAAAAGATATCTATTATTTAAGTGACCTAAATTTAATATAGAGAATCACTGAACTCCTTGAATCTACTTCACTGAAATTTTATTTCTTCATTTTTAGGAAATCATATTATTTTTTTCTTTTAGACTATTCATTAAAAAAAAAAATATTGAACCAACAAAAATGGTCTGTATGTTATAACTAGTTTTTCTTACAATGTAATGTTTTGCCAACTAAGTTTTTCTGATTTTCAATCTTTTCAGCTGTGAATCTGTTCAGGAAATGATCTTGACTGAAAATTTACTCACAGTAAGAAATCTTTTACTTAAAACTTTTGATAGTCATTTAGCATTAAAAAAAATAATTTTGGGGAATTTTTAATTCAGAATATAATTTTGATGTAAATACAATTTGCAAAATATTCTTTATGTAATATCAAAGGTAGATATATTATTAAAAATTGAAAATTTCATTCGTTTAAAAAAAAGATGAATAGTTACTTTATAAAATTGATTTTTATAGACTGAAAATCGAGTCTATAAAAATGTTATAATCTTTCTGTATTTTTAACGGGCATTTAAAAAAATCTAATTTCATAAAGATTTGTTATTGAATATATAATTGTTTTCATTGCCAATAAATAGAATTTATTCTTTATTTAAAATCAGGAATTACCAGTGACCATTGGGAAGTTAAAGAACATGAATAATTTAAATGTGGACCGCAATCGTCTCACTGATATTCCTATAGAGGTGAGTAGATTATCCCAGATAAACTTTTTGGACTGAATTCAATATTAACAATTGTAATCACTTGACTCATTTGTGTTACTAATCTGGATGCTTAGATGATTTGGGCAATTTATAAAATCCATTTGCAGATAATCTGATTTTCTCTCACTCCCACACCTCTCTTTTTCTTTTTTTCTCTCTTTAACAAATTTAACCCTTTAAACCTTGACTTATCAAATTTACCAAGTAATCACCCAGAGCCATTATATTAGTGTAACATTTTAGGATCAGAATATTGGTGTGTCTTCTTTTGCCTTATGACGTCAGGGCCTCTGGAGTCCAAAGGATAAAGAAATTAAAAAAAAAAATTTTTTAAATTTTATTTTACAATGTTAACTTGATTATGTCATATTAAAAAATTTATTTTTTTATGGATTTCATTTTATGGCGTTAGTCATATATTTACAACCTATACATTTTACTAAAAATATTTTTTAATAGAATGCATTATAATTAAAGATAAAAAGTGATGATCAATGAAAATTTCTGCCTCGCTTCCTTAAGCACAAATTCTAAGAGTTTTATAGATTTAAAAAAAAATTTAACTTCACCTTAAGACTTTATTTGAAGCAAAACACACCTTAAGTATAATTCCATGAAGGAAGAAATAGATTTAATGACTTGTTGTAAAGTGGTAATTTTGCATAATTACACATTCAAAATTAATTCATATATACAACATACAAGATAAGAAGAAAAATTAACAAAACAACAACAACAACACAGACTTAGGCAAAACAAACAAATATACAACCCTGAATAATAAGTTCAACAAAGCCACACACACACACACGCACATGCGCGCACGCGCACACACACACACACACACACACACACACTGTATTGAGAGGGAGGGAGAGAGCTGTTTTTATACAACTGGATCTCATCAGTGACTTGCAATATTATTTTAAATGTTATCTTGAATTGAATCAATACGATATTATGCAGGAGGGGTTCACTTGGCCCAGTGGTTAGCCAGTCAGACTTTGGAATTGTAATTTGAATCTTACTTGTTTCATTGCGTTCATACTTTAGACTCTTTTAATTTTACCGAACTAATATAAAAATTGATATACCTCCCCCCCGCTTTTTTTGGGGGGGGGTAACAAATTTTTTTATAAAGCTTTAAAAAAATTTTCTTTTTCTTTTTTTTTTTTTTCCAGATTGGTAAATGTTCCAAACTTGGAGTTTTATCTTTGAGGGATAATCGATTACTTCGTCTCCCTCAAGAACTAGGCAACTTGAAGGAACTTCATGTTATGGATGTTTCGGGAAACAGGTATTTTTAAAATCTTTATTGATATTTTATCCATTTAGAAAATACTTGATTTCTATTTGTTGTACAATTTTCATCAACACACAGATAATCATCATCATTATTATTATTATTATTGATTCAACACTTACTGTGTTTCAAAATGTATATATTTTCAAGCTTGTTAATAAAGTTTTTTCAGTTTTGGTATATGAATATTGTTGTCCCAATTCACTTTCAGCTGTCTCGAGCTGATGAGGTTTGTTAACTTGGAAAAGTAGCTCATCTAGGTGTATGGACAATACTGATTCCAAAAACTTGGCTATATGGGAGCTGTCAACTCAAGTACCTCAAGATAGTAGCTCAGCTCTCTAAAGTGCAACACTGACAAAAAAACATGGATATAATGAAGATGTAAAACTGGCCTTATGCCTGACTTTGATTTGTGCTTTAGGTAAATATATTCCAAGAATCTGGGTTTGAGATTTAATAGCTATATATATTATTTGACAATAGTTCTATTGTTCTAGCATTCCTATAGAGATTACAGGTTAAGTCCTAACTAGATGCAAAAATTACTTGAAAGAAAAAAAAACAAACAAAAAACAACATTAACACTAGAATCTGATAAGGATTGACTGAATAAGAATAGTTCCTTGGTGGATCGAATATAGGGTTTGTTTTGAAGTTCTGTGCCTACTTCAATTTTGAGTATGATGTGAAATAGTTTAACTAATCTAATTAATAAAGAAATCTCCTCGGTTTATCATTTAATTTACTTAAAGAATGCTTTTTTGAGCTATTAAAATTGTTAAATTATTTTTGGTCTACTGAGACCTTTTTTTTTCTTCTTCTTCCTCTTCCCCATCTCTCTCTAAGTGTATGATATTTACTTGGTGAGCACCCCCAAGTTTGGCACAAGGCCATTTTTACGTGCTCTTACCCGGGCTTTAT